>VMDR010015091.1:0-22720 GCA_007922815.1 Macrotus californicus | reverse complement strand
CTTTTTTTTTTTTTTTTTTGTCAGGGAAGCTCTTTATTTCACTTTCCATTTTAAATGAGAGCCTTGCTAGATAGAGTAATCTTGGTTGAAGATCCTTGGTTGTCATTGCTTAGAATATTTCATGCTAGTCCCTTTTGGCCTGTAGTGTTTCTGATGAGAAATCAACTGATAGCCTTATTGGAGCTTCCTTGTAAGTAACTGATATTTTCTCTTTTGCTACCTATAAGATTCTCTCTTTGTCTTTAAACTTTGTCATTTTAATTGTGATGTGTCTTAGTGTGGGCCTCTTTGGGTTCATCTTGTTTGAGACACTCTGTGCTTCTTGAATCTGTGTGATTCTCTTCCTCTTGAAATTAGGGAAGTTTTCTGACATTATTTCTTCAAACACACTTGCTATCTCTTGTCCCTTTTCCTCTCCTCCTGGTATCCCTATGATGTGAATATTGTTGTTTCATGTTCTCTCTTAGGCTATCCTCTTTCTTTTTAAGTCTTTTTCATTTTATTTTTGCTCTGACTGGATGATTTTTTCCACCTTGTCTTCTAAATTATGGATTTGATCTTCTACTTTGTCTAGCCTGCTTTTAATTCCTTCTAGTGTATTCTTCATATTAGATATTGCATGCTTCATTTCCAACTGGTTCTTATTCATAGCTTCTATGTCCTTTTTCATGCTGGTGTAGTTCTCACGGAGTTCCTTATGTATCCTTATAACCATTACTTTGAAATCTATGTCTTATAATTTGCTTGCCTCAGTTTCACTTAGCTCTTTCTCTGGGGATGCCTCCTTTTCTTTCCTTTGGAGGTTGTTTGTTTGTCTTCCCATTTCAGCTGTCTCTTTTTGTTTATTTCTATGTACTAGATACATCTGCTTTGACTCCCTGTATTGTGGGGTGAGCCTATGTTACAGGAGTCCTATGGAACCCAGTGGGTCAGATTCCTTGATCTCCTGATCTGGATGCTCAAAGAATGCACTTTTTGTGGGTTATATGGGCTGTCCTGTTGTATTTGGGTCCTGAATTTTGTTGGCTTATTCATTGGTGGGGTCTCCCCTCAGGCTGGCTGAATGAGGGGCTCAACTCCCACCATGTCTTGTATGCTTTTGCACAGGCACTGGCAGAACAAAGCAGATAATACAAAAAACAAAGATGAAACAGGCAAACCTCTACCCCCAACAACAACAGCAATTTCAATGCAAAAGATCAGAGAATAATAAAAGTGGAAAGGAAATGGAATATTAGGGAAAGGAGAAAATAAAAGAAAAAGAATAAGAGGAGGCCAAGGGGCAGCAAAGTGATTGTGGGAGGAGAAAAGGGCAGAAAACTAATACAAATAATGAATTAAAAGAGGAAAACAGGGAAAAGGGACAAAGAAAAAGAATAAGAAAATGAAAGAAGAAGGGAACAAAGTGGTAATCAATGGTAAGCTTAAAATAAGAGATATGAATGAAAAAATAAAGCAATAAAAATGGAAGAAATAGAAAAAATAATAAAGAGGTATGAAAAAGAACAAAGTGGGATTCATCTCAGCAGAGTTCAGTGCTTGCCTCCTGGGTTCTCCCTCTGGATATGGATCTGGTATTACCTGAGGGTGGTGTAAGCCAATGTTAGGTGCTGTCCACGTCTAGTTCTTGGCAGCTTGTTCAAAGCTACAAGTGATTGCAGTTTGTGGCTGATTCCTCTGGGCTTGGCTGTGCCTGAGTTGGGCCAAGACACTCTGCCAAGCTCGGTTTTACCAGCACTGGGTTCAGGAGTGTGTCAGCAAGTTACTCAAGTCACCGCAGGATCCACCTCTGCCTGTCTCTGCCTATCTCTGCCTGCCGGCCTGCTGTCAGTCTTAGACTAGTTGCAGACTTGACTTTTGCTGAGAGGACTTGTGGTGGAATTGCAGGGTGGGGAGGGACTCCAGATTCTCCCATGACAGATGCCTTTCATATTATAGGGGAGATAATGGATGTGTTCCCCTGACCCCAAGCCACTAGTCTGAGTCTGCCTAGGACTTTTTCTCTGTACTCAGCAGGGCAGAGCCCCTAGTAGGCTAATGGGTGGAGTCCCCAGAGCCCAGATTTTGAGTCTGCAGGAAATCAGGAGGGTGTTTCTATGGCTCTCCCATAAGGGGGAAGTGCTGGTCTGTTTCCCAGGAAAGTGCATAGTATGGCTGTACCCTATAGCCTGTCTCAGACACTCCCTGAATCTGAGTATGTTGCTGCCTCCTCAGCAGGGGTTAAGATGCAAGATGAGCGAAAGGAAAGAAGAAAAGAAAAAGACATCCAAAACAAGACAAAACACAGAACTAAACAAAACAAAAAAGATGCAGGGTGGTGCAAGCAGGATTTCAGAGGTTGGGAAAAGTGGTATCCCACAGGATAAGGTAATTGCTTTTCCCCTGGAAGGGGCTTGCTCTTCTCAAGAGAGATGGCTGCTGTGGAATCCAGTTACATCCCAGCACATAAAACCCCACAGCCACTCCCCGACATCTCTCTCCAGTGCCTCCCGCTCTAGACTCTCTTTGCACATCTGCAGTTTGCTCCACCTTCTCTTCGCTGGGGCCCAAGGTGAGTGGTTATGAACACAAAACCTGTGCTTTGGCTCCTTATAAATTAAGAAAGAAAAATAAAAAATAGTGGCTTTGTCTCCAGCAGATCTTGTCTCTCCACAGCAGAGACCAACCCACGGCCTTTCACCACTTGGTGCTATGTGGTCTGCCGACCTGGCACTGGCGCTCTGTGTTTGGGAGCCTGGCTGGTGTTCCTTGCTTCTCTCCTTTCGAGGGGCAGCTCTCACAGCTGTGCTGCTGCCTCCCCTGTGAATGAGCCAGCCCCTTTAACAACCTCAGCCTTCCTACTGGTCATGGTGGGGGGTTTCCCCCAATCTTGGTTAAAAGTCTCTTTTTTTACGTAGTCTTTGGTTTATTTTGGGTGGCTAGTCCTCTCTAGTTTATTCCAATTTTTTTCTGGGGGGAGGTGCACAATATATCCTCCTACTCTGCCAACATCTTTCAACCCTCCCAAAATTTCTTAACAGGTTCTTTCCAGTCAGGCCCCAAATTATATTTTTAGTCTCTCTCTACCCAATTAGACTATTAGCTCTGCCAAGGCAGAGACTAGGCCTTACTCATCTTTGTAGACTGAATGTCTGGTATAGCAAGTGACATAGTATTTGCTCAATAAATGTTTGCTGAATCATAAGGGATATAAATGTGGTACCTTCCCACCATATGCATCTACTTCCTTTCAAGTTGAAATAGTCCATGCTGCATTTTGCTGTGGGCAACATGACTGTGGCAGAATGAACAATGGCTTTGCTGGCCTCTTGTAACCTTCTCCTCATCGTCATCATCCCCAGAATTGCAGTGAAGATCCAGTCATTGAGCTCTTATGCCGATGATGGATGATGTACTATAGAACGGGTAAAAAATGTAGCCCACTTTCAGAGAGAAGTTGCATTCACATCCTGGGAAGTTATAAATAAGGCTTGAAAACAGGAATGAGTTTATAAGATGGATCTGTTTTTAGTGAACAAAGACTGAAGGCATGCTACCATTGCTTTGGTGGTAAAGGTCTCCCATGGGGCTTTGTTAATTGGAACTAGACAAGACAACAGATTGATAGGGCTTCAAAGGCAAGGACTGGAACTCTCCTACATTTAGTGGGATTCCTCAGGACATCTTTAGAGATGCATATACCTAGAAAGAATCAAAATGACAAAAATTTTGAAGATTGAAGAGAATTTGTGCTTGAGGAAGGACAGATCGTATATTCTCTTCATCTTTCCGTGTGTATGTGTGTGTGTGTGCGTAAATGGAGAAAGGGTCAGTGAGAGAAGTTTCAAACTGAGTAGCTTTTTTCTCCAGTTATAAAAGAGATAAATGTTCATTTTAGATATCTTGGAAAATAAATTTAAAGAAGAAAAAGATCAATAGTTACCCCAACATCAAGAATAATAATTTAATATTTTGGATTACTAAATTCTAGTCTTTTGCATGTTTATATAAATAGTATAACATACTGTTAATGACCCCACACTCTCTGCCACCAACTGGACGTGGTTACAAGTCTTGGTCCTGCCACTTACTGCCTTCTTGGACTTGGTAAGTCACTTAAATTGTCTGAGACTTGGTTTCCTTTTCCACAAAATATGGAAAATAATATGTTGCCATAGGTGTATTTTGAAGATTAAATAAATAACATGCATGGAGTTCTTAATATGGTGCCTGGCACATAGTAAGTACACAATAAATTTTGGGTACTGTGTTTTTTTAACAAAATGTATATAATTTTATTTAACAAAATGGATTTTATGCTGTGTGTATATGTATGTAGTTTTGTATCATGGTTTTTCTTTCTAATACTTTCTAATTCAAAACATTTTATCATGTGGTAATTTATTTCACCATCTACTGTGGTTAGAAAGCTAGTTTGTTTTCAGCTTTTAACTGTTATAAATAATACTGCAACCAATATTCATTAGCGTAATCTGTACCATATTCATGATTATTTTCTTAAGATGAAAATGTTGAAAGTGGAATAACTTGGTCAGAGGGCATCGATATTTGGAGATTCTCAATATCTGGTGCCAAGTTATCCCCCAGATAAGATTCCTTCTCCCTGTGGCCTAGTATAAGAAGTCTCATTTCTCACCTTCACACACACATACCCATACTGTAGTCCTTAACCATGGGGGATACATTCTAAGACCCCCAGTGGATGCCTGAAACCATAGATAGTACAAAACCCTAAGTAGACTATGTTTTTCCTATACATACATACATATGATAGAGTTTAATTTACAAATTAGGCCCAGTAAAGACTAATAACAACAATAAAATAGAACGATTATAACAATATACTATAAAAAAAGTTATGTGCATGTGGCCTCTCTCTCCAGTTTTTATATTTTTCGGTCCAAATCTATTCCAAATCTGTACTACCCCTTACTTGCAGTGAGTGCTTGGTGTCACTCAACGCTGGGATCCCTTGCCGAATGAAGTCTTTGTGTGACTCAGTCAGTGCCCTCTGGTGTAACACACTGCCCTCAGTCAGACCACCTTTTCTGTTCATGTCTCTCACCCACAAGCTTAAGGCCTTCTCCATCTAAAAGCAAAGGACTTACCATGCACTGTGGCTACAACATGCAGTTTGAGGTGCCACAGGAAAACGGGTATGACTTTCTTCTTCTTCTTTTTCACAATTCTGCAGATAGAAGAGTTGTTCTTACTATATCAGGGGTGCCCAACCCCTTGGCATCTCTGGGCCACACCAGAAGAATAAGAGTTTTCTTGGGCCACACACTAAATACAAACACCAATAAAAACTGATGAGCAAAAATAAGGTCTTAAGTAAATTTATAATTTTGTGTTGGGCCACATCCATAGCCATCCTGGGCTGCACATGGCCCACAGGCCACAGGGTGGACACTCCTGCTGGTAATCTTAGTAACCTCAGCATATGATTTTTTCATTTCTTATTAAGTTGGGAATTTTCACCTTCTCATTTAAAATAAGCACTCTATGGCTTCTCTTTGATATATCTGATTGCCAAAATCGCTATTCTTGTGATTTGGGGACATTATTAAGAAAAATAGGGGATACTTGACCATGAGCACTGTGATACCGTGACAGCCGATTTGATACCGAGTGGGCTACTGAGAGACCGACACTTGGTGCCCCACGCTTATGCTACACAAAGAGATGACCCACGTCCTTGGTGGGGCAGGGTGGCATGGTAAGAGACTTCGTCATGCTACTTAGAGTGGCGAACTGTTTAAAACTTATGGGTTGTTGTTCCTGGAATGGTTCATTTAATGTTTTCGAACTGCAGTTGGCTATGGGTGACTGCAACTGCTTAAAGCAAAACTGTGGGTAATGGTGGCTACTGCATACCTATACATATATATTTAGATATTTCCAGTTTAGAAAGGCACAAAACCCTCCTCATTTTAATATTTAAGTATTACAATATCGTTGGAAGTCAGATTTCTCTGGGACATTTAATATTATTATCGGTGATTGCATGAATGAGAAGTGCCCTTCACATTACTATGTTAAAGAAACTGGTGTTTCCTACAGCAGATAAGATCAAAGGGGAAACTTCATTACTCTCTTCAAGGATAAAAGAGGCCTATCACTTCCCATGTTGTGTGTGCTTTAACTGAAGAGGAGGAACTGGGCTTCAATTAAAATAGGACAGATGTCTTTTGAATACAAGGACAGAAAAGCAACTTCAAAATAATGGAACACTGGGAAGTCTCCTCACAGAGATCGTGGGCCCCTGAACCTCTAGGACCAGCGGTCAGTGTCTTGCCTTCGGAGGCTGGAGGCCCAGCGCCCTACGGGAAGGAGGCACGCCTCCTGATCTCTTTGGTCTCTCGCACTCTGCAATTTTGGACTTATTTTAGTGAGGTGTTGATTTTGTGATATTTTTGGAGCTAGAGATGGTTTTATTCCAGTGCATATATCAGGTGCTATTTTTGAACAGATGAATTAAGCTCTCTTTAGAACCATCTCTCCCTTTACAAGCTCAGACACACGCAACGCAGTCTTGCCCTCTGCCATCTTGTCTCACACAGGCTAATAACTAGCAATAATGACCACAGTCTTGTAAAAATAAAATTTTCTGTATTTGTTCTTTTCCTGCTTGGGCAGTATTTTATGGAAAGCGGTATTTACTATTAAAAAATACATTTAATGGCAGAGTACATATGAAGAAATAAATAGTGCAAAAATGGTGGTGTTTTGTTACTCACCAGTCCACCCAGCTCTTCCCCCTGGATTCTTGCACACAAAGAACACATTGTTATTGGAGCCATTACTGAGCTCCTCCGCTTTGCCAGGCTCTGCGGGGCTCGAGGGAAATGGCTATAGATGGCAGCAGAAAAGTCCATCAGATGGGTCACATGTGACCCCACTGTTTCCAGGAAAGAATGCAGTAGAACACTTCAGCTGAATAGACAGATTTTCCAAATGTTTTAAATCAGTTTTGAGACAAAAAAAAAAGGAAGATGCTAAGAAATGGATTTGGCCTATACACATTTCACAATGCGGTGCCCATTTCTCTGAAATGCAGACATTAGGGGCTTTCATGTGGATGGGGAAATCTTAAGGGGGAAAAAAACCCAGCCCGCAACAACAATTAAGCAGCAATTGAAGAAAAGCAGGCAAAAAAAAGATGGCCCTGTGTTAGTACAATAGCTCAGGGGCTTTTCATTTTGAGGCATAAAGACAGAACAGAGAATGTTGTTTTCTTTTTAAAGCCCTTTTAAAAATGGTAACTGCATCCTGCTCTTGTAGATGTATTACTTATGACATCCCAGTTTTCATCTGTTCATGATTTTACATTAGAGTTAAATCTCTGCAGCTTGAATCTCACGGCTGAGTTAGCCAGAGCCCATAAAATATTGAAACCTTTAGAGCAGCAGCCAGCCAGGTTGAGAGAAGTTCATGTTCAAAGCTGAGCTTTAGATTCTGAGACATCCCAATTGGAGTGTAGTACAGAAAAAAGCACTGATAAAATTTTCATAAAAATGAGCTAAGGATATTGCTAGCATGCTTCCCAGCATCTATATGAAAACTTAATCTGAGCTAATGGAAAGGATATGAAAGCCTTTCTCAATTCAAACACAGTCAATGCATGATTCATAAATTATTGTCAGAGAAGTGAATCAGCTCCCAGATTTATTCTCTTTTGGGTAGCAGCAACCAGAGGAAAACTGGGTCTTTTTGACCTTTAATGCCAGCAAATTTTACAGTAGAGCTGTCAGTATAACCAAGTAAACTGGTCATTTCTCCAAACGGCAACAAAATACCCTCATATACCCAGTGCAAGCTAATATTAACGTGGCCCACTAGGTTACTGACAGCACATTCAGGGCAGCAAATACCAGACATCCGCGCTGGTCTGGCAGCACAGCACTGTGTGGCCATGCCCACATCACCAACGATGGTGTGGGCTCTCCCATGTCCCCTGACCTCCATACCCTTTGGGTGATGACAGTCACTCACATTACCCTATAATGAAAGTGGTATTATTATTATCATCATTATTGTTATTATTATTATTAAGAGTTTGATTTCATAGATGGGGAAAATGAGCTCAGTCAGGTTTCTGCATTGGGTTATGAAAGCAATAGTGTTTTCTAGAAATATGGACATGGTTCAGATCGATGTGAAATAAGTTGAAGTAGGGCAGTAGGATGGAAACAAATAGTCCTGCACATTGGGAAGCCTGTTAAAAGTGTGCTTTTAATTTCATATTTCTTTATCCATCAGATATGTTAGGTCCCCTACAAAATGTATTGTGGAGAATATAAAGATAAAATTACAAACCATATCTTTAATGAGTTGATAACTTTATGCAATAGAGCCATAGAATTTCAAACTTGAAAGTGTTCTTAAAGATTATTTAGTCCAGTTCTCCTCTTTAGAACTTTAATATTTTCTCTGACATTCCCACTGAGGGGTCGACCACCCCCGACTGCACAGGCTTGATGAGAATCCCTGCCCTCAGTTAACTGGTCTGTCTCTTAGCCGACCATTCGCATTAGAAACCTGGGATCAATTTTGATTCCTTGTCTCTCAAACCTCTGCACGCAGGATCACCACGTGATGCAAGTTCTATCTACCAGTGTTTCTCAAAAACAGTTTGGGCCTCCTAGCTGTGTGGCCACCACCTCCGTTCAGGCTTAATTCTCTCTCACTAAGTTTACCCTACATCCTGTCACCAGAGTTCTTTCTAAGACAGATCTAATCATGTCACTGGTGTGTCTTCAAGTGATTTTTTAATACCCCCTTTTTATTACAGAGTTAATTCGATGCTCACTAGCATGTTATTCAAGGCTCTCACAATGTGACTCTGATATGCTTTTCCAGTCTCATCTCCCTGCAACCATGCTCTACCCAAGGGTAGAAGTTCTCACCTCTGGCTGCTTGTGAGACCCAATGGCAGGTGGAGTTTTAGCAAATACCAAACTTGAGCCCAGTATGAAATCAACTGGGAAATTTTGCCCACAGAACACAGACAGGGGTATATATTTTTTTAAAGTCCCCCAGGTGAGTCTAATGCATAGCCAGGGTTGGAATTACTACTATAAAGGTACTGGGTCACTTCCTTTTCTTTTAACACTCCTGAGCTCTCATACTCCTGTGCCTTTGTTTAATGGTACCATGGCCTGAAATCCCAGTCACCTTATCTCAGCCTAGAGCAATGGTAAACATTTGTATTTAGAGTGATGTTTTAGAGTGGTCAGGATGTTGAGGGGACTTCAAGGAACTCAAGAAGTTTACCCAGAAGAGAGACACTGGGGAAAACATTTACTGAGCATCATACCATATTCTGGGGGCTATTCTATGGTCTGGGGATATAGCAAAACTGTTTGGACTGTAGAAAGTAAGCTCCATAAGAGTGGGATCATATGTATCTTGTGACATGTTGTAATTCTAGCCCATAGAACAGTCCCCAGGATATAGTAGATGCTCACTAAATGTTTGCTAAAAGAATGAATGTAAATTTGAGGTGCCTCTGAGATATGAAGCAATGCTGTCTCAGAACTTTTGGCTGTGTATGCCATTAGTTCATTTCAGCACTCTATTGACTAAGAGTTTTTGAATTATAAATCTGTCATTTAAAGTGTGAGAGTTTTCCTGGTTTCTGTTACTTGCCACCAGAGCAGAGGGTGTACATATTTTTATTTACGTGAGTATGATGTGTGAAGTGCCCACAGAGCCATCAGTGATTTGTGAAGTGCATTCTGTGTGCCCCACAATGGGTAAAGAACGATTAAAATGAGAATTCAAGAGCACCACACAATTTAGCCCTCCCTTTACAGATTTTATAATCAGTCTAGTTGGAGGCTACATGTTTATAAGAAGAAAATAAGGAGAAGACAAGGCAATCTACCACTACACTGATAAATATGTTACATGAGGGACAACCCAGAAATTTAATAATAGAGACATCCCTCCCCTTATAGATGAAAAGCAAGGCTATCTCCCACTCTTGTTGAGTGCGAGTGGTCAAAGGACCAGCACAATCTAAGTCTCAAGGCAGAAAGCCACCCCCAGATGTTATGTTAGGGTCCTATCTCTTCTTGGCCGCTGTGGAACCCTGTCGTTGTCCTGTGTGGTATTCGACTCAAAAGAGGCCTGATAATCCTATATTCTAGGATTGTTTGGGTTTTTTTTTTTTTTTTTGGAGATATCTGTGCATTTGGAGTCAAGTTTAGAGTAGGTGCTAACTGTATCTTCAAATTTAAGACCTGTATCTTCCAAGTAAGGCCTAGGAAGAAAATATAAGTAATTAGGTCAACTTGTAGTCTCCCTTGCTGCATTTCCTTCAGCGGCTGATACAAGACATGTACTGACCACCTCCCTCCACAGTAACCCCTCCACGGAGCCGCTTACAGCACGCGGAGGAGGCCTCAGGGTGGAAAGGGCTCCAAGGGCTATGCCCGGCTTCTGGGCTAGCAGCCGAGCCACAGCAGTAAAGCCAGGACATCGTGTAAGTCACCTCTGATTTTGAGAGCAGTTTCTCTCCTTAAGGGATTGTCTTACACGCCAAGATGTATAGGATATGTACTGCAGAAGCCAAGCTGAGGGACATGGATTAAGAACCAGTGTGTTATTTAAATCACACCTAAAGGAAGCAAGAAGGTTCTTCTAATTAGCTTTTCAAAATCACTGCGCTCACAAGGCTAGGATCAGAAAATAGGATGCCATACCCCTGTATACCTGTGTGCGGAACATTTCAAAAGCACTCTTTGTAATTGTGCGATGTTGATGGGGCTATTTTAAGAGCTTCTGGGGATAAAATTCTACTTTGTGGTTAAACGTTGGTCTTTGTGCTAGAAGATTAAAGACAACCGCTCATTTATGTCCTTTTTTCCATTTAAGACACATAATTGTATTAGCAGCATTAACCAACTCCTTGAAAGATGTACCTTATTTAGGCTGATTAAAAGAAAAAAACCTGAAGTCAGCTTCTCACCTGAAAAAATAAATATATAAGTAAAAGCCCTGGGAAACGGATGTTTTCTTGCTCACGATTCACTTCCACTGTAACAGCATCCAAGGCTATTGGGTCTCTGAGTGTCTGTCACCTACAGACTCAGATTTTACGAGTACTGACCTCATTTGCTTCCTTTGTTTTTAATTGGCTGAGCAGCAGAGAAAAGGGAGGCAAAGAATAGCATTACTACTCGACAAGTTAACATACATAAATGGCACTGTTATGTGGGGAGACTGTAATAAGTCATGTGACAGAGAGCAAAGGCAGCCCAGCGTGCAAAGGGAGCAATTTTCTGCCCCGCAAACAGCACTTCAGGTGCTGTCGTTCATCTTTCTGTGACTTGTTCTGTCAAAGTCGGCCCAGAGCAGAGGTGTTCAGGGACCCAACAGGCCATAAGTGTCCAGCTGAAAAACCTGGGAGATATCCCCAGGCCCTGGGAGTTCACTTCTTCAGTTGCACTGATTTACTTCAGAATGCTCCTTCAGGGAATTTCTGCCTTCCATTGCTTTACTTTCCCATTTCCTTTCTTGTCATCTTTAAAAATCCATTAAAGATCATGCATGCAGTTTCAGCAGGCTCCAATTTCTAAGAGTTTCTGTCGCTTAATGAAATGCACCCTTTCAGTAGGCTGTGGTCTCCTTTATATTGTTAGGGCCAGGGTACTATTAAGGCTTTTAATTAGAGGTGGTGATCACAGACTAAGACAGCCAACGATGGCTGAAGCCCTCAGGGGACCCAATGTTCTCCCACCCGGGGATCTAAAATGGCCACTTGGCTCACATATCCACGATAGAAACACTAAGGATTATCAAAACAGGAGCCGAAATTAAAATGTAGTTCACATTCCCCATTTTCCCCTAATTATTTGTTTCAAAGGCTTCCAATTGCCAAGGTTAAGTGATTATTGTCAACACCCACTGAAGGCTGCTTTAAAAAGAGAAATTTGGCTTTTAATTTGTTTACAGATCCAATTTCCAAGTGTGCTCCTTACCGAGCAAAGCACAGATACCTCCCGAAAGCCTTCCTCCCACTGAGGCTTCTGTCTACAGCCGTCCACAGGCTCCGTCACTGTGAACACACGTGCAGCCTTTTCCACAATAAAGGAAGATTACATTCAAATGCCACCTTGCTGGTCGTATTCAGATTTGTCTGTCATTTTGTGTGCTTGCTGCTTTGTCTTAGGTATCAGAATAACAATACCTCACCTGTCATATTCCACGGGCACTGCCTCACCTAGAAAATTGCTCTAATGCTGCCTCGGATCTCACAGACCTTTTTTATTAAAATTTTTTTTTTTTGTACAAGCTTACCTATTACAGCATAATGACTGAACTTTCACGGGAAGCCTACATATATATTTTTACTATGTATTTTTTCCTAGTCCAGCAATTGTTACATGCTGATTCTACAGCAGTTTGAATGATTCAAAGCCGACCTTTTTTTTGCTCATCTGTAAAACGTCCAGCTCCCTTTTCAGACTCCTGCCAATCTCTATCTGGGTGCCTTTAGTAAGTCATTTTTCCAAATAGATAAGCAGCTATTCAAACTGTTGTTTATTTGGAGATTCTAATATTAGGCAATATTTTTTCTTCTTTTTCTATTAGCAACAACCGTGCCTGGGATAACCCTCATTGGCTACCATATCGCCACTGCGCAAAGCTAATATTAGGCAATATTATACGACTGGATGAAAATGTATCTGGAAGGTTTGGGTTGAAAATCTGAGCTTAGTATTTCATTTCTTCTGACAAAAATTAAAAATATATATGTTTAAAAACAAAATATAGTTCCTTTGAAACAGGTTTTTCAGAGCAATCGAAAGTGTGGCAAATGCCAAATAGAGATTTCTTTTCAAAATAAAGTGGAGAAAATGGAGACATCTGTATTCGTGTCAACAATTACATACATAGGCAGATTTTTGCACTGATGCACTTTTTTAAGTTGAGAAACCTGTTTAAATAATTTTCGAGTAGCCACAGCCACAGGTAATTTGGTCTCAAGGCTCATGAGAGCTCTGGTCGCCTTAACATGGCAGGCCGAATTAGCAGAAGGGTACCTTTTAAGTGCTATGTAATGAAAATAAATGGTACATTTAAAGCCTGCCACTGCCTTGTAATGTATGCCATGTTCCAGAGATGAGTAAGTTACTGAGAACAAATACCACCTCATTGGCTACAAAAGCCGGCACCAGTGTTTTTTTTCACATAATTAAACTGGACATGTTTAAGAAAAATGAAATGACAAAGATACACTGCTAAGCTGCAAATAGTATTCAATGACATTATCAAATGCAGAGATTCCAAGGTTTGCATATTAATCGAGGGAAGGTGCTAATGTGAGTGCTTTAAGCTTCACTCACAAGGCTGTTTACATGCTTTGTTCCACCTGGACCTGTCTGGGGGTTTGTCAGAAACCTAACCAGCAGAAAAATATTGTATTTGAAAATACACATGCATGTTTAATTAAGCCAGGGCCACTGAACATTCCTCAATATATTTAGCTGGTGAGGTTTAAGCTCCATCAGAGCATCAGGCATTATCACCTTTTGAAGTATTGCTGAATCTTTAATATTTAAAGCACAAAGCAGCCTGTAATAAAAAATTCCAGCAGACCCTAGAAGATTAAAGATGCTTTATAAATGTGACAGTTTGTAAATGGAACACTAGGATTAAAGGATCCCTCTGATATTTCACAGCATATTTTTCAGGTGTATGCTAAATTATGAATACAATTAAATAGCTGTAATTATTCTCCAGAAGTGGACAGCAAATTTAAATGCCTATGAAATTTGCAATTGGCTCCAGAATAGGGATTTATAGCATAGCGGCCCAAGTGGGCAAGGAAATCTTCCTAGCAGGTATCAACCAAAGCTCTTCAAAATCCAGTGAGAACTTCACTCACCCCATCTGACACGTGTCCTTTAGGAGTCTGGAGCCAATGAGTGTCCTGAGTAAGGGCACGACTGCAAACATGTGTTGGGAAAGAGTGAACTAGGGCTGTGAGGCCACAGGAGTGTGTCCTAGGAGCCACATTTGTAATCACCATTGAACAAAAAGGCTCTGCGATTTGTGTGTCTTTTGGCACATCGATCTGACCAAATATAAGCAGTGCCTGGAACAGAGTGCGCTCTAATCAAATGTTTGTGGGATGAATGAATGAATAATAAATATAAAATGTGCTTATTCTACTATTTTAATATTTTTGTTAAATGAATTTTCCTGGAAATTAAGTTTAGTGTGATTTAGTCAAAACCATGAAAAAGCAGGGACAATATGTTTTGCACTTGGAGCAAAAACATGTTTTATGGCTTTTCTTAGTTATCAAGTGTTTCTTTGGGTGGTGAGGTAGCGTGGGCCTCATGACAATAGGTGCTGCTCTGGCCCTGATCACCTATGTGAGCTTGGCCCAGCCGCTGACACTCAGTCAGCTTCAGTCTCCTCATCTGTGAAATGGGGATACTAATCCCTTTTGAAAGATTAAATGAGACAATGAATGACAGGACCTTTGCTAGGTATGAACTCGTAAGAATTGCCTAATAAATAAGAGCGTGTCATTGAGAAAGTCAGCCCAGGTTAGTAGTTAAAAGCACGGGGTCTGGCCCAGACCGACTGGCTTTGAGTCTTGGCTGTGCCAATCCACTAGCTGACCTTGGGCACATTATTTGATCTGCCCATGCCTCAGTTTTCCTCTCTCTAAAATAGAGACAATAATTGAACCTATTCCATAAGGTTATTTTGAAGATTGAATGAGATGATATTTATAAAGTGGTTGGAATTAGGCTCGGCACCTAGTAAGCAAATGGGGCTTTGTGAAATAGAACGAGCATTAACACTGCCTGTCACACAGGAGGCTTTTCTGGGTGCTGAAACCATTACAACACTCAGGGAGGGAAGGGAACCGCACTTCAGAAACCACCCAGGGAGAAGTTTCTGTCGTTACTTTTGCAGCCTCCTAGGTGTCTGTGATAGAAAGCAAAGAACTGTGGCAGCGGAGTTTCTGGCTCAGGCCTCAAGGCTCAGCATGGGTTCTCCAAAATCTTGACAAATAATGCAGATATTAGGAAACTTGTTTCAGTATTGAGAAAAAGAGGAGCCTCCCAGCCATCTACCTCAGCAGGAAAGGCTGATATTAAGTCTCAAATGCCATGCTGAGACCTTGGGCCCTTCCCAGTCCCTGGTTAGATGACCTCAGTCCCCGAGGACACTAGCTCTTCCTTACTGAGAACCCACACATGGCAAGTGTTCTATGAACATCTTGTTATTCCCCAGAACAACTTCAGGAGGAAGGCACTATTATTATCACCATTTTACAAGTGAAGGAAGTAGGACACAGAATAGTTACTAATGTGAGCAGGGCCACAGAATCAGTAAAGGGCAGAGCGGAGACTCAACTCTGGCAGTCTGACTCCAGAGCCCATGTTACTAACCACTAAGCATACTGTCCTTTTGTAGGTGAATGTGTGTGACTGCTCAGAAAACGCAGACTGAATTTTAGGTGAGTTCTAGCGTGTCTCCGTGTTGAGGCAGAGTCATGCCCACCTCTCATACTCATGTTTCTATTATTAGAGTGTGTGTATTTTGGGTGTGGTTGTGTGCATGTGTATTGGGGGATATATGTGTGTCTCAACTTACTTCAAGATGCCGACGAAGCAGAATTTAAATTCTTTTTGCAGGAGAAGCAATGACTAAGAGTGAAGAATCAATCAGCGGTCAGGAAAACTTGCATAGGGGCCATTTGTTTTTTCCTCCTAGAGAGAAAGAAATTAAAATCCAGGCCTTTTTCTTTTTGAGGTTCAGCATTATTACGACTCTTCTGACAAACCAAGATGACCCAGGCTTAAAGCTTTCTGTTGGAAATACATACTCAAGATTCATAGGGAGTATTCTCTCCATGAAAAAAAGTCTATATAGATGACTTTGTTTAAAGCCAAGCCCTTTATACTGTGGCAGGGCAGGAGGGAAGGAAAAGAGCTAGTTTCTATGAAATGCATGACCGCAATGAGAAACTTCATTTAACTCAGCTCCTGACCCGGCAATCATTCTTTGGAAACAATGCCTGATCAGTGAATGTACAGTGACGATGTATAGTTTCAGGAAACTATGTGTTGTAGATTGTAGTAGTAATGGCCCCCACTTTGTGCTTTCTCGTATCCATGCTTCAGGTTATCCCCTCTTACACCGCTGCTGGGTTTAGCCATATGACTCTGGCTTGCTTTGGCCAATGGGAAATAGAAAATGTAAAATAAGCAGAAACTTAAATATAACTTGCACGTTAGGGTTTGTCCTCTCTTGTTGTTCTTAAGTCAGTAAGAGCTGATTGGCACAGCTGCCAATGGAAAAATCTGCCAGCCGTCCTAGATCACCCAGCTGCCAGCTGCCTTGCCAACTCATTGTAGATACTAGAGAGAGCCCAGCAGAGATCGGCCACTCCAGGCCAGAAATGCTACCCAGCCCTCCTAAGACTCATGAACTATATACATGTTCTAAGCACTAAGTTTGGGGTGTCTGTTACGTAATACAAACAAACTGACACTGGTTCTAAGGAGGGGGGGACTTTCCATAACAAAAGCTAAAAATGGGTAGCATTGGTTTTGAAATTGAGCTGTGGGTAGAGGCTGGAAAAATGGCAAGAAAACTGCTGTAGCCACCTGGAAAAATGGCAACCCAAGTTATAAAACAGAAAAACAATTGGCATAGCTGTCTTCTTGCCTGCAGTAACTTGGAAGATAGATAAGGAACTTGTGGACCTGGCAAGTTGATTTTCAGGCAGAATGTGGACAGTGTGAGTAAGTTTTCATTTTTTGTTTTGTTTTGTTTTGAGGCCTATAATAAGGTAAGGTGAGAAAGACAGACAGACAGGCAGTTGTGTAAGAAAGAATTGCTTGGTTTGTAAACACAATTAAAAATGAATATACAGCAGCTTTGACCTGCTGCATTGGAAAATGAAAGTTTTTCTCTTCCTCAATCTCCCCAATGATTTCAGAGTTCTCAAAAAGATAGAGGCTTGAAGCCCCAGATCAAATCAAAGATGTGGCTATAAATCCCCCTTTTAAGACCTCTGAAAGATTTAAACTGGCACATGATACACTCCTCATTCAGAGAAGAGAGTTTCTAAGAATCTTAAGAACATGGTCTCATTGAAAATTCACCCAAAATATGAAAGAAATCTGAAGAAAGGGGGTTGTCTAGAGAAGAACTGTGAGTGTAGCGTTTTGGACTATAATCTCGCACATAAAAAGTACATAAAGTTTTCAAAGAAATTGTACCACCATAAAGGCCATCAACTTAGACTCAAAGGGATAGAGATTGTTTAAACCACAAAAAGACCTCTGAGTCTCCAACTTTCTACAGGCAGAAAGCAGCCTGAGAAGTCCACATAGCCGCAAATGTCAGCGAACCCCAGTATTTGAGTCTGTCCACCAGTGCAAACTCACCCAGAGAAATGCAGGAGCTGGCAGTGAAAAAAGGAAGTATTTTATTGTAGGATTGGCTAATCTGGGGTGTGGGCAAGCCCCAGCCCTGAAAGACCTGACTCCTCAGTGGCACGTAAGTTACAGATTACAGAAGGCAAAATCACAAGACCCTGTGGGTTCGGGGTCATATTAGGAGCTGATTGGTTGGAAGTGAGGTAAAGGTGATAAATCATTTATTCAAGTCTTGAGGACAGTTCTGAGGTCTGCTCTGGCATCCCTGTCTGGTTTCATGGAAAAGTAGCTAAGGAGTTCACCTTAGGGCTCAGGAGCTGAAACAGAACTTAGGTCAAGATGTTATCTTTCGCCTGCCAGGAGTCCAGACCTGGTGACCATCAGTCAGGTCCTGGCTATTGTCCTCTGCTGTCTCAGGATTACTGATTATCAAGGGGAAACGCTAGGTCTATGAAATGTGTAAGAAGATAGGATGGAAATGATGTCTAAAGCCGTAGTCACAAATCAAAATCAGGAGGACCCTCCATTTCACGAACTTGGACCTTTTCTTATGGAAAAGGGACAGCTTGCAAAAGGAGTAACGAAGAGCTGAGAGTGGAGCCAAGAGCCATGCGCATGAAAGGGACCAAAGTTTTGCCACCCTAAAACTGCCTTTCGGGACATTGATTTTAAGCTGGTTATTAAGAAACGAAAGACTCACAAAGAACTTTTGATCCTCCCCCTTTCCTACTTAAGAGACTCACTTGAAAAAAACCTGCCTCATGAAGGGAACCTTAGCACATTCACCTTAACCAAATTTGAATTAAGTACGGTAGATTGGAAGGCTCCAGGCAGGGACCTGGTAGCTACATTACCCGCTGTGTCCTATTAAAGCAAGAATGTGCCTGCCACGTGTGTTCAGCTCTTCCTCAACTACCTGTAAATTGCCCATTTTCACTTTTGAAGTCTGAGACCCTATTTCTACCTTTTCTCCTTTGTCCAAAATGTCACATACACCCAATTTTACCTGTCTTTGAAATTTTCATGCTTACGTGAATTACCCACACACATAATAAAATTTGATTTTCTCCTGTTAATCTGCTCTATGTCACTTTAATTATTGGCCCAGGTAAAGAAAGGTGGGAGGGAATGTATTCTTTTGGCCCTCACAGGAACAATGCACTGGCAAGCCACTCCCAGGAAGCGGAATCTGGACTTAATCAATGAGTATTCCCATCCCTTTCCATACTTGATGGGGAGGGGCGGGGCATGTGCTGGGTAGAGTTTAGAATTGTTATGGATATGTGACCACTCTGTGCTTCCCGTTCTTTCCTTTTAGGAAGAGCAGCAATTAGTACAGATATTCTATCTTGGACCAGGCAAAAGCACTTTCCTTTTTAGTGTAGAGGTCTCTGGATCAAGAGGAGCTTCACCCAGGAAGATTGTAGATCACAAGACATTGGACTTAGAGCCTACTACCATGATTAGATTAGACTTTTGGGGGGTTTGAGAGGGAGTGTGTTTTACACGTGGAAGGGACATGAAATTGTTATGTCCGAAGGAAAGGTTGCAGTCAATTATTAAATAATGGCTTCTAATTTGTTCTTGCCTCTCTTTACCTAAACTGTTGGGTAACCCCTCACACTGCTTCTGGGTTCCACTGTGTGGATTGTTTTGGCCAATGATAAAATAGCAAATGTCATACAAGCAGTCTTGAAAACCACTTAGGCGCTGGGGCTTTACCTCTCTTGCTGATTTTGGATCTTTGCTGCCGTATGAAGAATTCTTGGCTGGCCTGCTGGATGATGTGAGACATTTTGTTGCCCAGTTACCTGGATTAGCAGGCTGTCAAACCCTGAACTTGTGACTGAAGCCATGCTAGATCATCCAGCCTCCAGTTCATCCTTAGCCCACGTCCTGCATACCCACAGACATATGAGAACACCTAGCAGAATGTGGCCCAGGAGAGAACTTCCCAACTGACCTACAGAATCCTGAGTTACATCCACAGCTATTTGTTTTAAGTTACTAAGTTTTGAAGTGGCTGGTTATGCAGCAATGCCTGATATAGTAAGTGAATTTTGACAAGGAATATCTAAGGCTAAATAAAACATTGAATGAGTAACACAGCTTATTCTGAAGAACCACGAAGGCTTCTGCAGCAACCTGTGGTAATTTAGGGGGCATTCCTTGACTGTTACTCAGCTTAACACTATATAATACACCTCATTTTCCTATTGCTCCCCCCATACCTGAGTTACTATTGCTAGAACAGCAATGGAAATCATTATTGCAGTGGTCAAGGAGTCATTCCTTCATTTATGTATTCATTTATCAATTCAACAAATATTTTTTGTTTCTTTTTTTCTAGGTCTTGGACACAGAATAGTGGAAATACAGGCACCATTTCTAGGAAATTGACTTCGAGGGATATACATACAGGTAAGAGGGATAGTAAATATAATTGTTAGATAGTACATGTCATGAGTTTTCACATTTGATAATGGTTACTGAGGGGGCAGCTTAGGGCAGAGATAATGAATGAGTTTCTGAGAACTGGTTAATATATAATATTGGAAAATAACTTAAATATTAAAATGAATGTTACCTTGTTAAGGTCAGATCAGAGAGAGGGAGCTAGAGGTTGACTGTGTTTACTGAATTGAAACCATATGGCAAATACTTTTTGATAACCTACTGTTTCTACTAAGTAATACATTTTCCTATGTGACTAAATATCATCATGTAATAGGATTTTCCATTGGCATATTATTGTTCATAATGTAAATGTGCTGTTTTTAAATTTTTTAATATTGTAAGTAATGTTAAAATAAACATCTTATGTGAGATCCTTTTTCTTATTATTTTCTTAAAGTTTTCTGAATTTATGCTTATTTTGAAGTCATTAAATGTCCAATGAAAATTGTCCTCCAAAAAATTATGCCGATCTATACTCCCAACAACAGTTAGTAAGATTGTGGGGACTCATTTCTTCAGTGGAATTCATTTAGTTTCTTTTTCATAAAAACATTGCCATGTTCTGCTGAGAAGAATTTACTGCACACAATAAATGTTGTCAATTAAGTCTCAATAGAATGTATTTCAATGAAAACCTACTGTGTGCTTGCTATGTGCAAGACATTGACTTATATTATACCATAGTTAAACAGGAGTAGGGGACACAGAAAAATGACAAAAGTGACACAGATTGCACAGAATATATCCCCTACAGATAGGTGCCTCCTGAGGAAAGCACGAGTGGTACTGGGAAAGTGTTTGCATGAAGAGTCAGGAATCATCTTAATTTGACTCTTGGTTGTGTCTCTCATCAATTGTAATTTTCAATAATAACTGGTACCTATTGGTGTTATCACCATAGGCCAAATAATTAACTGTTTTAAAATGTACCATCTCATTTAAATTTCACAGCTATCTTATGTATCATTCTTATTCCAATTTTACAAATGAGAATGTTGCTACTCCAGGAAGGAATGTCATTCACACAAAGTCTTGGAGTAAAAAGTCTTAGGGCTGTGTGATGAAAATCCAATTCTGTGTGACTTCACCAGGGCTTTCATCTACTGAGCTGCACTGCTAGCTGAGCAGACCACTTCCTATTTTTAGAGTCCTATTTATTCACACTCAGAACAAGGAATTCAAGCTAGATGATTTCTGTATAACTTCCACTCTAACATTTTGTGATTTAGACATTGCGTGTTATATATACTATCTGCTTAGTAAATAGAGCTTGAAAAATCTTGACCACACTTTGCAATAGGTTTGGAACTCTTCCCTCAGATAGCAATTTTCCTACTATAAATCCCTAACATCATATAAGTATAAGGCAGCTGTGTTCTGACTTTCAGATCTCAGATCCAGTATTCTCCCTTATTTATTCCCTCTTTCTCTTTCTGACTCTGATTTTAAAAGAAAAAAAAAAAACCTTTTAAAGAGAGAAGAGACTTGAAAATACAGAATTCTTCTAATTCTTCTGCAGCAGGCATTGTAAACTTAAATACCTACTGGGAAATTTCTTTTGAAAATAAATGCAGTGAAGTGGCCCGGATGTAAGAAAGCAAAGCCTTGCTCAGCTGCCTGTGCTACCGTGGATAATGCCTACCTAGGTACATGTTTTATGTGAGATCATGTAGAGGGCTTGTGGGTGACATGGTAAATCAATCACACTCACTTATCCCCTCTCTACTCAAAAACTCAATAAAATGACAACGAAAGCAGATATAAGCCATAAGGGTGGAGAGGATGGGAAAGGATATATCTAAAAGAACGAGAAATTTCAACACATTTTTTGTGTGTGTGGAAGGGAAAATTGACAGAGAAGTGGTAACTCCATTAGCAGAGTAGAGGAAGTGACAGCCTAAAGCACCCACGGAAGAAGAAAACTATGAGAAGCAAACTGAATCACTTTGCAAAAACTCTAGAAAGACTACGACTCAGTAACTCCAGACGCCACAAAAATGTGTGTGTATGTTTGTGTCTGTGGCGTGAGAGCTGGGCAGTGTTCGAGAGGTGGTTCTGACATAAGAGAAACTAGGTCAAACTCCTTAAACAGCAATACTGACCCCTAGGTTCTCTCCCCACCTACCCAGACAACTTTCTTCTGTACAGGAGATCAAAGGGCTATTTTCTAGATAGATTATACTGGAAAAACTCTGAGTTTGGAGGACAAAAAATCCAGTAAAGAAAAGTGCTGAGGTACACAGTGGTCTAAAAGGTTGGGTGTGAGTGTCTGTCTTCTGGCTCTTGCTGACTGCCTTACCTCACTGAGAACAGCTAGAAGAGCTGCATAGACAGTTTAAAAGATCTATTTGAAGATATAATAGAACTACTAAGGCAATCACAATTTAAGGGACCAAGAAGCACAACAAAAATGCAAGTGCAAAGTGGTAAGACTGACATGCAACGTTGCTTTTCTCTTTAATAGATAAGGGGCAACCAAGAGACTATATTAATAGTTATATGGGGCTGAAGAAATAAAACTTCTAGTGTCTGTCAAGATATAGGGCTTTGTATTACACACCAGGCCCCTCAAACCTGTACCCTAGGAGTAAGGGCAAACCTGAAACAGATTAGACTGGTAAAGACGGCACCCTAGCCTCAAATTATTGATTGTATCAAGGAGATTTTTTTCCCTCCAAGCCCAATTGCCTGACAAAAGCAAATGTACATGAATCCTGGGAGATAATAACATCACCAAGGGCCTGAAATTTTCTGTTTCAAACACAATGTCTGGAACTTACAATTTTTTTCACATATTTTTATTGTTGTTGAAATACAATTGTCTCCATTTTCCCCAAAAAACA
>VMDR010015090.1:0-22723 GCA_007922815.1 Macrotus californicus | reverse complement strand
TTCATTTCCCTTATTGTATCCTTCATTTGTTCATCTAATTTGCGACCAAATTCAACCAAGTCTGTGAGCATCCTGATTACCAGTGTTTTGAACTGTGCATCTGATAGGTTGGCTATCTCTTCATTGCTTACTTAGTTGTATTTTTTCTGGAGCTTTGATCTGTTCTTTCATTTGGGCCATTTTTGTTGTCTTGGCGCACCTGTTACATAGTAAGGGGCGGAGCCTTAGGTGTTCACCAGGGCAGGGCGGCCACGTCGCTGCGTTGTGATGCTGTTTGTGGGGGAGGGGTCCGAGAGGAAACAATGGCGGCCACTTCGCTCCCTGTTGGTTACCAGTCACTTTCCGCACTACCCACAGTCCAACGGGGCCCCTCTGGTGCTGGCTCCGGTGCCGATCCCCGGTGGGAGGGCTGTATATGCTCCAGGACCCTGTGGGTCTCTTCAACGAGCTCTCCAGTGAGGCCGGGAGTTTCTCCTGCTGCCGCCACCTCAATCCCCACAGGAGTTTTCAATCAGAGGCTTTGAGGCTTCACCTCCCCACGCAGGAACTCTGGGTTGTGAGTCCGTCCCACTCCTGAGCCGTTCCTCCTCGTTTATCCTCACAAGGGAGTGGGACGCCCGGTCTGCAGCCGCCACCTCTCCCGGCCAGCTGTGCCTTTCCCCGGTCCGCCAGCCACCGCCCCGCCACGTGAGTCCTCTCTGTCCCTCCTACCGGTCTGGATGTATGTTTCTTAGTTTCTTGGTTGTCGGACTTCCATACGGTTCAATTTTCTGTCAGTTCTGGTTGTTTTTTCTTTTAAAATTTGTTGTTGTCCTTCTTTTGGTTGTGCGAGGAGGCACAGTGTATCTACCTACACCTTCATCTTGGCCGGAAGTCCAATTGATTTTTTTCATTGAGATTATATTCTGCAACCTTGCTAAAGTTAGTTATTAGTTCTAACAGCTTTTTTTTTTTTTGGTAGATTTTATTGTATTTTTTGTATAGATAATAATGCCATTTGTGAATAAAGACTGAATGTGAGCTCAGTGAATAATTGTGGAATAAATAGGTGTTATTTTAATCTTTATAAGAACACTGCAACATGGATATTCCTATTTTATACTTGTAAACCTGAGGCTTAGAGAGTTTAAGTCAATTGTCCAGTAAGTACTACACAACTTTGTAAGTGGATCATACATACGACCTTGCCCTTACATTGTTTTCTCTCTGGATAAGTATTTACTTGGTAGCAAAATGTCAGAGTAATGCCTATAGAGAAAGTAGACAGAGTGTCTCAAACTTTAGTGTGCAGGAGCCTCACTTGGAGAACTTATTGAATGGGTGAGGAATCTACCTTTAAAAGCCCTCCTGGGAGATTTTGGTGTATACCATCAAGATACCACACTGTGAGAGGCTCTGACTGAGCCTCAGAAAATGCATGTGAAGTGAAAGGTCTGCTCTGCTTAGGGAAGGAGGGGACACTTAGTGTGGACAGACTCAGGAGCTCTGGAGGGGATGGTTATAAATTCTGAGTATTCAGGACCCTAACCTCGGAGGGTAGAGTGTTGGTAGATGTACACAAACAAGCCCCAAGGGTGCTAAATAGACTCCATCAAGTTTTTTTCAAGGCCAATGGCTTATTTATGAGGCAATTCTTTTTTCCCTCTACTCTTGTGGTTTTCAAATGGCCAGAAATAGGGCCAGTGCTATTTCCTGCTTTTAATAAAAGGATAAACTATAGAGATATTTTAGTCTCTTCTTAGATAAGGTCCCAGAAACCTCACTGCCCCTGCTAGCTCTGTTCCTCACTTCCTGCCTGGTCTGTGGAGTGTGGGGACCAGGAAATGTGGGAAGGATGACAGGGAAACAGAAGTCCTGGCTACTTACTAGGGAAAGCTTAATTGGCAACGCCTCTGCTCAGGGGGCTGGGGATAGCTGCCTTCTTGGCATATTTAGGGGAGTGGCATGGGGTAGATGAAGAGACTTTAGGCCGTTGGTCTGGTCATAGGATTTACCCATCTCTAGAAGTTTTCTGTCTCACCCTCAACCTATGTGGATAGAGAAAGGGATGGGATACATATAGTGGGGATGAGAAGATGTTGGAAGGGGTACTTGGGTAAGGGGATAGGGCCTGTTCTCCACCCTCATCATTTGGGCCTTGGTATGGCACATTCCAAAGCCTCAGCTGGGTTGCCTGTCCTCCTGCCCTCTGGTGTCGCATTGAATGTGGCTTCTGTTGCAGTAAGGCAAAAGTGGCAGGCAGAGGCAGTGAAGGCTGGTGTTCTAAGGTGCAGACAGAGAGGAGGACAGAAGGAAGAACACAGAAAATGAAGGGCAGAAGGCAGGCATCTGCAATAGGTGCCAAGGTACTTTGCTATGGAGGAGGGAGTGGATACCCTCCTGGAGACAATTTACATAATCCATGGCTTGGCTGTCAATTGGCCTGGAAGCTAATGGAGTTATTTGCATGCCATTGCCAGATTGGCTGGGAGAAATAGAAGGGCGCCGGGGTGGTCTCTGCCATCCTGTATTGGCATAGGGCTGGATGGATGTCATTGCCTTCATGTGAGAAGATAGAAGAGCTGTTTATTCTTATGGCCTAGTCTCAGTGACTGGGGTCAGGGGGAGGGTCTTGGTCAATTCCAAAACAATAAAGAAGGTAGGCCACTTATGCTTAGCTTTAGGATGGGATACAGGCAAAATCCTATTAGGGGGTGCTATTGTATGATATTTTATCTGGTTAGATATTCATATTCCTTTTCTATTGCTGGGTAACAAATTACCATGAACTTACCAACTTAAAGCATATGTATTTTATTATCTCTCCATTTCTGTGAGTCAGGAGTTCAAGTACAGGTTTCTGAGAGTCAAGAGTTCAAGTACAGCCTAATTGGGTTCTTTGCTCAGAGTCTTATAAAACTGAAATCTAGGTGTTCGCAGGTCTGCGTTCCTTTTTGGAGCATAGAATCCTCTTCCAAGCACATGTGGTGTTGGCAGAATTCAGTTCTTTGCAGTTATAGGACTGAAGTTCCATTCTCTTGCTGGCTGTCGCTGAAGGGCCCCTCTTGGCTTCAAGAAGGTGCTGAGTTTCTTGTCCTATAGAAGTCCCATCAGCTCGCATATATAATGACATCTTACTTCTTTAAAATCACTGGGAGAATCTCTCTCACCAGAAAGGGCCAGTCCCTTTTATATGGGATATATGTGATTAAGTCAAGCCCCATCAGGATGATCTTCCTCTTAAAAAAATATCTTATTTATTTTTAGAGAGAATGGAAGGGAAAAAGAAAGAGAGGGAGAGGAACATTGATGTGAGAGAGAAACATCAAGTGGTTGCCTCACACACACGCCCTGACTGGGGACTGAGCCTGCAACCCAGCCATATGACCTGACCAGGAATCGAACTGGCAACATTTTGCTTTGTGGAACAGTACCCACCCAATTAAGTCAAACTGGTCAGGGTGATCTTCCTCTTAATTAACTAAAAATCAACTGATTGGAAACCTTAATTACCTCACCCCATCATATTCAGGAGCCTGCCCACACTACAAGGGAGAATTGTACAGTGTGCGTAGACAAGGAGGTAAGAATCTTGAGACTGTTTTAGAATTCTGATCATCCTGATATTTAACTAAGAGAGGGAGAGAGAGAGAGAGAGAAAGGCAGAGAGGGAGAGAGAAAGATTTAATAAGAGGGTGTGGTGAGCACAGAACAAGAGTTGTAAAGAGTCCACCTGTAATTCTATTCTTCTCTGCTCTCCCCTTTCTTGCATAGAATAAAAACAGTTGTTAATTCAGAATTTTAACTATCAGCAATGATTCCTGTATGAATAGGAACCAAAAAGAGCATTTACTGTATGTGTTCATTTTTTACAGGAAATTGGTGGGAACTAGCTCAAGCAATAACTGTTACTGTTGACCATCTGCTGGGACAAGAAAATAGGTTATAGAGTCAGAGAATCACAGACTGTTGGAGCCGGTAAGGTCTTTGGGGATCTTGTAAGTCAGCCCAGTCATTGTACAGATGATGAAACTGAGGCCTAGAGAGGAGATGTCAGGTAGCAAGGTTTATTGGGAATGAACCAATGCCTACTCAATTCAGCAAGGAGGTTCTGTGTGAGGAGAGGGTAGATGTGTCCTAGGCCATTTCATGCACTTTCCACTATATCAGTTTGCCTCATTACATAGTCCCTGCCCCTCTAATGGGACATAGCTTTAGAAAATTTTTAATGTGTAAGATATTACATATCAGTTGCCTTCTTTGTCCTGCTTGGCTATGGCAAGTAGACAGAGGGGGGCTGTAGCCTGAGCACATATTGGGTGGCAGCAGGCGAAGGAGGCTCTGCAGCCTGCAGAATGGCAATGTTAATGCGTGTGTGTGTGTGTGTGTGTGTGTGTGTGTGTGTGTATCCAACTAGGATTAAACTCTGAAAGCAGGACTCAACCTTGCCTCCTATTCCATGCAGTCATATCTGGCCTGTGACGGTGTCACTTCCACTCCTACAGCAGCCTTTATCAGTATCACAGATGCTGATTTATGAAATGCAGTTTTCCAAGGAAGGCAATTAATGATGGCAGCTATGGTCCTCTGACTTCCCCAGCCTCCCAGAACTTGCTCCTTCCCCTCCTCCTTTTAGTTCCACATGTCTGTACCATCCTCTAAGAATAAAGGTAAAAGTCAAGGCATGAGAGGGAAAGAGAGAAAAATTGGACTCTTCTGGAGTAGCTGTTATGTGTCAAGCACTGAGTCATGCTTTTTCACTTGTTCTGATTAACAATGTACATAGACAATTAACAATGCTTCAAGCTGCCCTGTGATGCAGGGGAGGGATATGTTTTTACCGTATCCCTACAGAGGGCAGTGCTAGGCTCATTTTCTGTAGACACATTTGCCATCCTTTGGCATATATATCACTCATGTTGGCTCTGATGTTCATGTCCTCAGTGTGCCAGTTTCCAGAGGACAAGCCCATGTAAACCAGGAGCCTTCAATGTCAAGGCTGTCAGTGGCCGTAGCACTCATCCACTTAGAAGTTTGAGTTGAAAAATGACTTGCTCAAGGTCACATAAAACAGAACTCTCCTGATTACCATTCTAGAATATGTTCTCATATCCACCTTCTATTACTCCTGCTGTACTTTACTTCTTCTTTGGAATCAGGGACATGGCCACTGAGAGGTTCTGAGCTGCAAGGGAAAGGGTAAATAAGGGTAAAAGTTTTTAGTGAAGGAGATTTAAGGCATGAGGATGGCCTCTCCCAACCCCTGCCTCTGAGCAGCTTCACTCAGCTCCTTTCTTGAGTGATGGGCCTGGTTTTCATAGTGACTAGAATGGGTTGCCAACCTACTGACAAGACCTGGGATGTGGCAGTGCCTCTTATATAAAGGACCTCCATACAATGGACTGTTTCCTTAGTTATTTTCATTTTTTCCATGTGTGTGGGTCATGGGGTGGGATGGAAAAGGGCTTCAGACTGTGTGAGGCTCTAATACTAATATGCATGGAGAACTTCAAGCTTAATTTCTGATTTGTGTGTTATAACATGGTTTCTTCAACTTCCCCTTATGTTTTTGGGAGATCCAAGGAGTCACACAAATACATAAAAGAGTACAACTCAGGAGGACCAAGGATACTTTTCCTGACTCTGTTGGCTTCCTTTGGGTCAGGCTGGGAGGTTTGGGGAAAGCTAGACCCAGTCCCCATCTTCCTGCTTTCTGAAGCTTTGTCCTTCAATAAACTTGGCTGAGGAAGAAACTAGATCAGAGGAGACAGGACTTAGAACTCATGTCTGGCAGGCCTGAGGACATGAGCTAAAGTCCATGGACACTGTTTTCTTGAGGATTATTTCATTGGGCAGTAGAATCAAACAGTATTTTATTTTTTTGTAGAAGCCAGTCCTCTCAGTGGATTCAGCACCATGGACAGGATTCATGACAAGGCTTATAATGGCAGGAGGACCCTTCATGCCTTTTGGTGTCCCCACCAGGCATGATCATGATAATGATTATGAGTGCCAACACTCAGTTTCTAATACATCAGTATCTGGCTTGCCAGTCTAGTGGTTGAACTGGGCTTTCATGACTGGACTCTCGATAGACTGCCTAGGATGGGTCAGCCAATTCAAGGGAGTCATGGAGTTGAGCTGGTTCTTTGGGGTGGACTCATGGATATGCATCTAGGACTGAAGTTACTGGAACTGAGTTTGAGAATGTCAATGAACAAGCATTATCATACTGTGCCTGTTTGAATACCCATAAGCTTCTTAAGGTCAGAAACAAAGTATATCTTGTTCACTGCTATGCCTGTGACAACTAGCAGAGTAATTGGTACATGGAAGGTACTTTTTCATGATTGATTATTGATGTAATTTTGAGGAAAGAGTCCACAGAGAGTGAAGGCTAGATTGGGAACTTGATGGGAACAGAGGCAGAACCTTGGGTAATCCTCTGTGGGGAGATATCTTCCCCACCCTGATGCACTTTCTACTGCCCACCTCCACAACAGTTTTCTTAGTGCACCCCAGTTCTTTATATAATGTACTATTTTCTCTTAACATTTTTCACCTTTACCTGTCCTTCTACACTTTCCCCAAGGCTACCACCCCACTCCCCCTCCCTTAGCTTAGTTAGCTTTCTCTCCACTAAACTGATAGGGCCCTGATTCTCCCTATATGGCCCTACATTCTACTTTGAATCACTTCCCTCCCTTTTAATACAGAAAAATATTTTGTATTTTATGTACATGTGTCTTAGGTCCAGGTTGGAATGCCATCATTTAAATAGTTTTTAAAAAATTTTAATAATATATATTATACAGTCCAATATCATTATGTTAACATATTCAATGTTTTAAAAATGTTAATGATATTTTACATGCTTCCTTTCAAAAATACATGTTGTGTTTTACATTTTGAGCACTTCTCATTTCACAATAGTCACATTTTCAGTGCTCAGTAGCCCCAGGTAGGGTTTTTAAACAGCTTTAGGTGCTGAGAAAAGGTCACTGAGTACATGTAGGTAGGTCTTTTCTCTGGATGTCAATAGGTTAGGAACACCTGAGAGCCACAATATTGAGTTCCTGCTTCATCTCTTATTCTCCACTCTGTAACTATCATCTGGGACATGTCCTCTGTGTTTCTATCACCTGTTCCTGTAAAAGGTGGGGATCATTTTGGCTTCCTCTCTATAGCATCAGAGGCTCTAACCTGCTATCTCAGGTTCCCCACAAATAGAAGGTGCTATATTTCCTTTTGCATAATAGATCTTAGCCTGTATGGCCTTACATCTACTTTTCATCACCTTTTCATCCTCTCACACCACCCCGAAAAAGCTGTCCTAGGATATTGGGAAGCTCTAATTTTAATGGAATTGTCTATCCACTGCTGGAATAGGTGCCTCAAGTGGTACTGAGCTCTCTGTTACTGGAGGTGACCAAGGCTAATGTACTTTTGTTGCTGGGATGATGCAAAGGGGAATTCTGCAGTGAGAACTTGAGCAGGAGAACCTCAGGGAGTGAACTTCCCATTTTTGAGATTCCATGATTCTATCTAGTACCTAGAGTGGAAGTAGATTTTAGGAGGATCTGAAGAGACATGAAATGTTGCCCCTGGCCTCCAACGAGTATATATAGTTCAGTTGGAGAGATAAAACATACCCACAGGAACTCTCCAGAAAAATTAGGAGCTGGCACAAGTGCCCTAGAGGACTTGGACAGTGGGAGAGCATGGGAGCCCTGAGAACAGTGTGGAGTGGGAGCAGAAGTGAGGAGGAACTGTCCTTCCTCATACAGAGCTGGATTCTGGCCCTTCCACATTTCCTGATGTTCAGGCTGCAGTCCTGTGACACCCAGCACTGACCCTGCACACTGCCTGCGTGACAGGCAATGCTGCTGCCTACTTGCTGCTCTTGAGTTTCTTCTGTAAGCTAGAGACCCCCTGGTTTCTGCACAGCATTTTGTATGAGAGAGACAGCAGGGCATAGAGGTGAGGAACATGAATTCTGAAGCCAGATCTCTGCATGTGAGTCCTGACTGTACAACTTACCTGGAGGATGACCTTGAGCAAGTTAATTAAACTTTCTGTGCTTCAGTTTTCTCTTCTTGCAAATAGGCATATAATAACACCTGACTTATAAAGTCATCATGAAGATATAGGACTTAATAGTTGTGCTGGGAGCTTGAAGGAAGGCTGGGGATACAGCATTATATAAGCATTTGTAAAATTAATTACATGACTTTTGTCACCACCCCGCTTTGACTGTCCTACTTAGGGGTCTTGGTTGTTAGTGTTCCCTTCATGATGGGAGACCCAGGACTGGAACACAGAACTTCAAGAGAATTAGATCCTGACTTCCCTCCTTCTGGCTACTGTTCTATGAGTGTACCCAAGCCCAAGACACATAGCCGCAGTTGGAGTGACACTACCAGAGAGAGGCAGACATAAGTAGGGAGACACAGGGTAAGACATAAAGGGACTTTGAGAAATATAGACAGATGAATACAGGTCTCGTAGGCAGACACTGACATGCTCAAATGAACAGATGGAGCAACAGATGGAGAGGGATGGATGTCAGGGATGGAGTCACTGGCTTGTGTTTCTTCATTCCTAGAGTCATAGAGTCAGAGCTTAGAGGGATCTTGGGGATCTTTTTGTCTGGTTCCCTTACTTTGTAGATGAGGAAACTGAGGCTGGGGTGGGGGACAGGTGACTTCAGACCACACAGCTGGATTCTGCTACTGGCGTTGTCCTAAAAAAGATTACACATTGGTGACATTTATTTTAGGGGAGCCCTCCAAGAAGTGGCCCAGGATTCCCTCCTGCTGTCTTACACCTACAGACTTTCCAGGATGCCTTTTCAGTGGAAACTATCAGCTCAAAGGGCTGAGGGAAAAGGGCCCCAGAGAAGAGACAATCTTTAACCCACAGAAATCACATGAGACTGCTTACTCTGCTGTATTTGAGCCTTGGCTGTGGGCAGTCGCTATTCAGGGCTCTTGGGGAATATGTGGTGCAAACTCAGGGTCTATGGGGGATTGATGATTTCACTTCTAAACTAGGAATGGGGTTTCCTTTTGAGTTTGAGTGCTAGCTATGTGATGGTGGCCAAGTTACTCAACTTCTCTGAGCCTCAATTTTCCCATCTGTTAAACAGAGATCCTTTCTTCCTAGGAGTGGGGCAACAATGAGACATAGTGAGAGTGTGTGGTGTGTATGTTGCTGTGAAAAGGGGCTAGCATTATACCACACCCCCAGTCTCCCATTCTCTCCTTCCATCCCTTTTGTTGCCCTGGGTCTCCTTGGAGTTTGGACATTCATCATGCCTCCTGGGAGAAGTCACCTTTGCTGTTTTGGAAAGACATGCATCTTCTTGATCTTCTTTTTCATACAATTTTCTTCTTTTCACCCTTTTATGAGTCCCAACCAGTACTGCTCTGTGACCCCATAGGGCAGAGGCTTTTGGAGGGCTTTTACCTTCAGCAGAAAGCCTCCCCAGACTCAAAAAGAGCAGTGGTTAACCCCACCGCTGCCTAACTGGCCACCCTGGAATAAAGAGGAGGCTTTGATCCTCCCTTGCTGTGCTGGGAGGTGGGCATTGCTGGATCTTCCAGGCTGAGCAGCAGCAGTGAGAAAGCTGATCAGTCCTCCCTCCCAACTCAGCCCAGCCACCTGCAGTGCTAGGTGTGTGACTAAGCATTCCACAGGCTGTGGGGCCTGAGGCTGTCAGACTACAGATTCTCATTTTCCTTCTGAGGTGTTGAGGAAACATGAGAAGCACCATATGTTCACAGCATGGTATGCATTATGTAGATCTGCCATAAGCCATCCTTGGTGTGCTCTAGGCTTTGCACGGTGGGGGCAGGTACCCACCTTCCAGGTGAGAGTACATGATGCCTGCAGGGCAGTGAAAGATGGGCAGGAGAACAAAAATGTTTCGTCCTGTCACTGGTTCCAGGAGCATGAACTCAACTTGGCCCTGGTAGGGAAGGCAGCAGGGCACTTCTCTTGTGTGGCAGGGGACTTGATGAGCTGCTGAACATCTGCAGAGCTAACCAGGTATGGAGCCCATTTATCCAAGACATTTCATTAAGGAGGCTGATTTGGCATGCCTGTGGCCAGAAGGGTGAGGTAGGTGGATGGAGACAATGACCCATCAAGGTGCCTCTTGATGTGAGGTGCCCACTGGGGATGTGAGGTGTTCTGGAACAGGCAGCAAAGCATCTTCCTAGGATGTCTGCCAGCTGAACATGGTTCTGAAGCAAGCGGATGCAGATTTATGCTCCACCACTAATTCAATAAACACAACAGCCCCTGCCCTCCTGCATGTAGGCTGACAAATGTCTGCAAAGCCCCACAGCTCATCTGTGATGCTGAGGGCTACTGTGGGGTGAATCATGGTTCTGGAGACCCCAATGAAAGGGGCACTTGAAGGACCAGGATCTGGGGGAAGGACTAAAAAAGTTGATCTGGCCCCTGCCTCCAGATGTTCATGCATTCTGCCATACAGGCACATGCCAGCTGGACTCTGGTACCCTACTGCCTCTTGTCCATTTTAGCTCCAGTGTTTATGAAATGGGGATGTGGGACAGCATGACTTTTAGAGTTCCTTCTATTTTGATAACATGGGCATCCTTTTTGCCTACACATCTCTCTCCCCACTCCTACAGAGTCTTAGTTCTGGTTGGCCAGGATAATGACTCCCAAAACATCCCAGATCATCCCATTTTCTGTAGAGTGTCCAGGGCTTCTGCTTCAGAAGGGGTTACTGAGCAGTTCCTCTTGTAGGGTCAAGCTCTGCCTGAGCTTGGAGTCCTCTTCTCTGCGATGGAGAGAAGGCAGTGTGAACAGGGGCCCTGAAGCACCCATCATTCTACTCCCAGGCTGCTGCTGGCTCAGAGAATCTGAGGTGTCTGTGTTCTATTTCATCCCTGCCATTTTACAGATAAAGCTGTGCATGCCAGAGAAGGGAGACCCTTGCTGGAGGCCCTAAAGCTGTCACAGAGTGACACAAATGGCTCATAACACAGGACTCCTGGGTCTCAGCATGGTACACTTGCACATCCAGGCTGCCTACTTCACCTCCCATCCTGGAATGGACACAGTCTTAGTAGGGGCTCTCAGTGCAGCTCTGCTTCTTACCAGAACAGGGAAGCGGTAGACAGCAGAGGCAGCAGCAGTTGGTCTCCCATTTCAGTGGGCAGCATAGGCCCTTTATATCCTGTTCTGCTCAGCTTCCTTGGTGCTTACCATCCTCCACCCCTAGGTAGCACTGGCCTATAGATCTCTGCCTTTCACTCAAGGTGCCCATAGGCCCCCCAAGCTGGCTATCATAGAGAAGCCTGCAGGGAAAAAGCAGGATGTGAATGCTACTGATAGGGATTCTGGCTCAGTAAAGGGCTGGTGTGGAGGCAACACTTTAGGTCAGGAACCTGACTTGTGGATGCTTCTGGGGCATCATGGGTGTGGGACAGCATGCTCAGAGAGGCTGCTCTCGTTCCCCTGCCAGACTCCCCTCTACCACCTCACTAGCTTCAGATGCCACAGCTGCTGCCCTCCAGTTTCCCTGGTCTGCCACAACTGATTGCAGTGTATGTGTGCTATTCCTTTTTAATAGTGCTTCTCTACTCAGGCTGCCTGAGCCCATCTAGGGGTGGGCTCTACTCTTGATTGCTGTGCTAAAAATACTGGTGTTATTTTGGATGAGAGCAGGGAGCTTGTCTCCCCCTTTGCCTAGCACCTTGGCCAGTACCTTTGCTGCCTTTCTGCAGAGAGGTTTGAGGGGGATCCTGGAAGATAGGGGTAGAGAAGCCCCATTACTCCCATGCCCTTTGCAAGCATGTAGGTATTTTGGAAACTGGTGACACCTGGGGACTTTCTGAATGTGTTGAGTTGTTGGTATTTTGTGCTGTGTAGACGCAGTCTCATGGTATTTTGTGACTCTAGGTGCATGACTTGCTGCACCTCTGCTAGGAAGGAAAACTAGCTCCCCATATTTCATGGCCACTGGGCTATAGCTCTCTGAGTACAGGGGTTGTATTGGTTTCAAGTGTGTACTCAGTTCAGGACCTGGCATATAGAAAGGGATCAATAAATGTGTGTTGAATGAGGTGATGAATAATTAAAAATCCTCCTTTTTCTTGCCTTATTCTTCAGATCAACTTTCTTTCCTTGCTCATCAACACATGGTCCTAAAATAGTTGCTCCCTTCTCCCCTGAGCCTGCTCTAACTGCCTGACCTCCAGCTCCAACTCCAGCCCCAGAGTGACTCCTAGGCTCTGTTACCTTTAGTGCTAAAATCTTAAGAAAGAATATCTGATTGGCTGTTGGTCAGCCAATGGCTTGTCTCCTGCTGGGTCAGGTGTCCACTTTTGATCTAATTTTATGAGGGAGGCCACCAGGTAGGGGTAGGTGGTATCTGGTGCTGCCTCCTCAGGATAGTGAGTGAGCAGATTTGTTAGAAGGGGAAGCTGAGCAAGGCAGCCTTCAATGTGATAACTTGAGTTTTGCCTCTAGGCCAGCCAAGATTCAGTGGAAGGCAGTTTCCTTTCCAGGCCTATGAGTATTTTCAAGGGTGTACTCAGCCATGTTCCTGTAACCTCTGCAGGGCAGAGATGGGGCTCTCCTCTCCTAAGCTGCAGAAAGGGCAGCATGAGGCCAGGAGTGGGCAGCACCTTGTCAGCTGATGGATGCTGGAGCTAATTCATTGCCAACAAGAATCTTCAATTTGGGGAGCAGCGAAGAAGAAAATCTTTTTCAGCGTAAACAGCTCAGTCATGATACAGCATAATGTGGAATGGTATGGCTATAGAGCAGCTCAATAGTGTTGTAGCTCAATTATAAAACAACAGGGCTGTGAGGCAGCCCAGGGGCAGGGCAGCTCTGTTTTTTTTTTTAATTACTTTATTGTTGATCAATTACAGTTTGAATTTTCCCCCCACCACTCTCCCCCCACCCCAGCCAATCCCACCTCCCTCCCCCGCTCCCACCCTCCCCCTTGGTTATGTTGTTTTCTCTGCTCTGCTCCTCTTTGTCTGGTTTACTTTGCTCCACCTGTTCTGTTCTGCTGTGCTTTGGTCAGGTGAGAACATGTCAACTCAGTCTTCAGTTTTGGTTAGAAAGGGAAAATGCACTCCCTGAGCCAAAGGGAAGCCAATTTATATAGACAGAAGTCCCTGCCTCTGGTCCCTAATTGGTCCATCCTCATGCAAATGGGTACTCCAAATCCTTACAGTTTGATTGGTCCAGAAAGCACTCTTTCAACTGATCAAAGTGTAGCCACTATGATTGGTTGGTCAAAAATGCTAATGGGGATATAGCTCAGATCGGATGGGAAAGTCTCATTCCTGTTGGTTGAAATAAGATTCCAGGAACTCCTTTATGAGGGTTGGCTCAGATGGCAGAAATACAGCACAGGCAGGCAATGAAGCATGAAGGAAGAGCCCTGGGGGATGAGGATAACTTGTACAAAAACCACTTTTTAAGAAATAGCTGTTGGGCTCTGGGCTTTTAAATTTGAGCTCAGTTAGCCACCAGGAGCCCTTCATGGTAGGCATCTTCTTTCTTGGGGTGAAAAACCACAACCTCTTCTTTCCCCATGTACTCAGGCTTGAGTGAAGGCAGCCTCCCTGATGCCCTAGGAGCTTTACCCTTCCTTCATCTCAGCTACTGCCTTAGGGCACCTGCTCCCTATGATCTAGGGTAACTCAAGTTGTTGCATCAATAAGGAAAGGAATCAGGGACTCTGGTTTGTGAGAGGGAGCCTCTCTAGTTCTGCTTGGGAGGGCTCCCAGCATACTATCCTGACCTGTAAATTGTCTCCTGGGCCTGCTCTGAGCATACTTTGCCTATCTGAGGGTGCTTAATCCTTTGTGATGGTTTAAAATTTGCCCCCAAATTCTTTGATGCTCCCTTTAAAAGGTGGAACCTAATTCTCCCCCCTTGAGTGACTTAGAGGTTTGCTTCTAACAAATAGAATAAGGCAGAAATCAGTGTGTGACTTCTGAGACTAGGTCATAAAAATATTAAACAGGCCTATAGGAAGCTCATGTGAGGAGGAACTGAGTCCTCCTGCCCACAGCCACATGAGTGATCTACCCTGCAAGTGGGTCTCTGGTCCTAGTCAAGACTTCAGATGCCTGTGCCCCAGCCAACATCTTAACCCTAACCACATGAGGGAAGAACCAACCACTCCACCAAGCTTTTCTCAAATTCCTGATGCACATCAGCTCTGAGATAATAAATATTTCTTTATTTAAGCCATTACATTTTTAGATTTATTGTTACACAGCACTAGATAACTAATGTACTCAGTATGCATTTGTCTCTCTCAGGTATTTGACATTTTGCAGGAAGGATTTTAATTTCTGCTGTGGAAAGAACCAATGCCCAACACCCTTGGGTTCTCCCACAATTCATATGTTTTGTAAGAGCCTTCCACCAACGAGGCTGGGAGGAGGGCATAATGTTACTTTTCCCTCCAGTCGGTGCTCTCCTCCTCCTCCTCCTCTTTACTCCTGTGAACTTCCCTTCCAAAGTTTTTTGGAAAAAAATTCTTTATCCCAACCCCTATGTCAGCTGCAGCCTCATCCCCACCTCTCAAGCAAATGCATTGTTCAAAGACCTTCAGCTGTGTACAACCCAAACCCTTTCCTTCAGTTGGAAGAAAAGGGCCTCAGCTCTTAAAGTCCACACAAAGACTTTGAAGTCTTTGGACTGCTGGATTGCATGCTGAACCCAATGTATCCCAGCAGGCAGGGATTTTCATGGAAAAGTGGAAGTCCAGTGGGGAAAAATTCATGCTAGAAACCAGAGGTTTTAATTCTGGTTTTGCATACTCATGAGGTGCTGTGGAAATTGCACATTTTGTTTTACCCTTTTGGGCCTCTGCTATTTCATTTGTAAGTTGGGGCTAATAGCATCAATCCTTTGTATTCACAATATTGTTATAAAGATCAAATGAGATCATAAATGTGGAAGTGTTTCATAAGCAATAAAATACTGTAAATGCAAGGATTAAAATGTGAGGGTTAAACATAAACTATGATAAATAAGCTTTATTCATAAGATGAGCTACCATTTTTATGATGGGAGTGGAATACTTATATTATTTAATCCTGACAAGGTACTACTGAGGTTGGTCTTTCTGTCCCCAAGTCTCAGTGAGGAGAACTGACTCACCTAAAGTCTGTGCTTTCACCATCCTCATTGCCACCATTGAGAACCTGGCCCCTGACATGAGTGACTATGCATTGAGGAATCCAGAGAAATGATGAGATCCATGAATGGCCCTGGGTTCTGTCACTGGAGTTCCTTCTGCTCAGCTGTCCTTCAAAGGCTGTGGCAGTTCAGAGGATCAAGATCTCAATCCCCTCATTTGCAGCATGACCCAAATGAAACATGGCTCGTCTTGGGGGTACAGTAGAGGGAAGAAGCAAGGGGTCTAAGTGGCAAACTGACTCAGAGTCTCTCAGGAACAATAATCCAAGCCACACATAAAGGAGAAAAGTTTAAATTGGCCAAGATGGAGGAGCACGTAGATATACTTCTCTTCCTTGCACAACCAAAAGAAGGATAATAATCAATTTAAAAACAAAAAATGAGCAGAACTGCCAGAAAATCAAACTGTATGATTCTGACAACCTAGGAGTTAAAGAAGAAACATTCATCTAGACTGGTAGGAGGGGTGGAGATCAGCAGTCAGGGTGGAGAGGATGCATGGCAAGGCAGTGAGTGGTGGACCAGGCAGGCGAGGCAGCGGCTGGCAGGCTAGGTGGTCCCACATTTGTGTGCATATAAACTGGAAGGAAAAACTGAGGAGTCAGTCAGATTACACAACCCAGAGTTTCAGCACAGGAGAATAAAGCCTCAAAACCTCTGACTGTAAAAACCTGTGTGGGTTGTGACAGTGGAAGAAACTACCAGTCTCACAGGAGAGTCTGTTGGAGGGGCCCTCAGGGTTCTAGAATGTGCACAAGCCCACCCAACGCGGAATCAGCACCAGAAGGGTGCAACTCCCTTGTGGGCAGTGGGGTAAGTGACTGAAAGTAGGGTGAGAGCCGAGCAAGTGGCATTGTTCCTTCTCTGACTCCTCCCCTCCCCCACAGCACCACAATGCAGCAAAGTGAGTTTCCCCACCCTGGCAAATACCTAAGGCTCCAGCCGTTGCAGCATGACAAGTGCACTGAGATAAAGAAATATGGCCCAAATGAAAGAATAGATCAAAACTTCAGAAAAAGAACTAAGCAATGAGGAGATAGCCAAAGTATCAGATGGAGAGTTCAAAACACTGGTAATCAGGATGCTCACAGAAATGACTGAGTAGCAACACAAAATAAAGGAAGGCTATGCAAAGTGAAATAAAAAAAATATACAGGGAATGAACAGTGACAGGAAGGAAACTGGGACTCAAATCAACAATTTGGAACAGAAGGAAGAAATAAACATTCAACTGAAACATAATGAAGAAACAAGAATTCAAAAAAGTCAGGAGAGGCTTAGGAACCTCTGGGACAGCTTTAAACATTCCAACATCCAAATCATAGGGATGCCAGAAGGAGAAGAGGAAGAGCAAGAAATCAAACACTTATTTGAACAAATAATGAAGGAAAATTTCCTCAATCTGGTGAAGAAAATAGACTTCCAGGAAGTCCAGGAAGCTCAGAGAGTCCCAAAGAACTTGAACCCAAGGAGGAACACACCAAGACACATCATAATTAAATTACCCAAGGTGAAAGATAAGGAGAGAATCTTAAAAGCAGCAAGAGGAAAGGAGAGAGTTACCTACAAAGGAGTTTCCAGAAGACTAGCAGCTGCTTTACTCAAAAGAAACTTTACAGGCAAGAAGGGGCTGGAAGGAAGTATTTGAAGTCATGAAAGGCAAGGACCTACATCCAAGATTACTCTATCCAGCCAAGCTTTCATTTAGAATGGAAGGGCAGATAAAGTGCTTCTCAGATAAGGTAAAGTTAAGGGAATTCATCATCACCAAGCCCTTATTATATGAAATGTTAAAGGTGCTTATCTAAGAGAAAGATCAAACTATGAACAGTAAAATGTCAACAAACTCACAACTATCAACAACTGAACCTTAAAAAACAAAAACAAAAAAAAACTAAGTAAACAACTAGAACAGGAACAGAATCACAGAAATGGAGATCACATGGAGGGTTATCAGTGGGGAGGGGAATGGGGGACGATGGGGGAAAAGGTACAGGGAATAAGAAGCATAAATGGTACGTCCAAAATAGACAGGGGGAGGTTAAGAATAGTATAGGAAATGGAGAAGCCAAAGAGCTTATGTGTATGACCCAAGGACATGAACTACGAGGGGTTGAGGGGAATGCTGGAGGGTGGTGGTGCAGGACAGAGGGGGATAAAGAGAAAAATAATAAAAAACAAAACAAAAAAGAGGAGAAAAGTTTATAGAACCACAGAGGGAGATCTGGTCTGAGAAGCTGAAAGTCAGATTTGGTACAGATAAACTCTGGGTGATGACCAGAGGGAGGTCCACATACATTAGCACTTCTGGTCCTGCAAAGTCTGAGTCATTTTCCCATCATACAGAGAGCCTGCCTTTCCCCTCCAGGCTTTTTATTTAGGAAGAGGGGGATTGTTTCAGTGAGTCAGGCCCCACCATTCAGAGCCAAGAGGTTCATGCTACCTCAATCTGCCTTTATACACAAAGGCCACCCCTAAGTGGACTCTCCTCTGTTTGCAAACTATTCTGTGTTCACCCTCTGTCTGCTTTGTGGGCCTGACTTCTATATGTGTGAAAAAAGATTTCTGAGAAATTTTCTCCAGGCATTCTTTGTTCAGAAATGCCAACTAATGCTTGTTGGTGCCAAATCAACATCAACAGAAATCCCGTTTGGGATGTGGTGAAGAAGGAAGCTTTATTCAGTGAAAACCACTTTAATTGTGATACAGCATGGCTATGAAAATAGCACTGCTGTGAGGTGGCCCTGGGGCAGGCTCCTGTTTCACCAGAGAGCTGTGCTAGCCATTCTCTGACGGTCTGCTTTGAGCTGTGCTGGTCTGAGATGCACTGTCTGATGGAAAGGGAAAGTGCACACTTTGAGTTAGAGGGGAACTGGCTTATATGGTTCCTGCCCCTGGTCCCTGATTGGTCCATCCTCATGCAAATGAGGATTCCAAATCCTCACAGTTTGAATGGTCTAAAAGGCACTGTCCTGATTAGAACAGAGCTTCTCTGATTGATTGGTTGGAGCTGCGCAGTTCTGATGGGATGGGAAAGGCCTCAGTTCTATTGGTTGAAATAGATTCCAGGAAACATTCATAAAGATGGCAGAAACACAGTACAGGCAGGCAGTTTGGTGCTGAGGCAGGGAGTTCAGCAACAGCTTTTCTGTGGAGTGTAGTTTGCATTAGAGGCCCCTGCATAGAAATGGCTGCTAGACTCTGGTTTTTAAAATTTGAGCCCAGTTAGCCATCAGGAGCCCTTCTTAGCAAGTGCCTTTCTCCCCTCTACCCCACTCAGCATTCACAGGTCTAAGGTGCCTGTGCATCCAGCTTCATCCTGGTTCTTTGGGCTTAGGTCAGTGAGTCCATGTCCCCTGACCTGGGCCATTCTGCTCCTTTGCCTTTTGAAAAGGAAGGTTCCTTTGCTTTTGTGTTATTTTTCTGAGAGAGAAACCACTCTCTTTCCTAGGTGTTCTTCTCTCCTAGTATCAGAGCTACACTTAAGTCTCTGGGGTTGGGTAGGACAGCCACTGCTTGGGGAGCTTGGTGATGGGGACAAAGAGGGGTGGACAACATTCCTTTACTCTGAATGTAAGAAATCTCTCTTGTTATTTATTTCTCACTAGCCCAGGCAAATGTTTTTTTCCTGGATCTGGGAGCACCGAATTGCCACTCTTGCTCACAGAGGCTGGAACATTTGTCTCTACACAATGGAAAGGTCAAGAAGCTGCTAAATTGCATTTTCCCTCCCTTAGCCATGAGTCAGAAGATGAATGATTTTCTTTCCTCTCCTACCTTTCCTGCCCCCCAACCTTTCTTTCCCACCCAGTCATTGGATATGGATGCCTTGGCCTCTTGGCAAGGGTGGGGTCCCAATTTCCTCAGAAGTACCTGCAAGCCCCATTCCAGGTCCATAAAATGTGGAGCTCAGCCACCTTCATTTAATCTCCTGAAACACATAACAGCTCTTATGAGTCAGGTACTGTGCTAGGTAGGCACACAGAAGATGAAGGACACGATTCCTGCACTCATAGGGCATAGAGTGGAGTGGAGGAGAGGAATATTAAACACAAAATCATAAAACACATGCATAATCATATTTAATTAACACAGTGATGTGTGTTATACAGAAAAAGTATAGGGAGCTTTGAGAAGGCGTGAGAAACACCACATGTAGGCAGGGTGAGGGATGGTTGGAAAATTCCCTGAGGAATGGCTATTAAGATGAGACCTGAAGAACCAAAGAGTGGGAAAAGCATTCGAGGGAGAGAAACCAGCACATGTAGAGAGGTCCTGTGGTCAGAAGAAGCTGGGTAGTTTAAAGAAACGGCAAAAAAGGTGTGGTAGACATGCAGCAAACAAGGGGAAAGAGAGGAAAGATGGGGCTGAAAAGAAAGGAGGCGATTGGGCCTGGGCAGGGAGTGGTCAGGCTAAAAATTTCAAAATTCATCATAACAGCCAGTTTTGCAGTTTTTTATGGTGTTAAAGATGTACTTATTTTTATCCAGCAATTCTATTCCAATTGTCATACTTACCCCCCCAAAATAAAAATCTACGTATATAAAACAACTTGTATGAAATATCCGAAGTAGCTTTATTCATAATGCCCTTAAACTGGGAACAACCCTAATATCCATGAACTGGTAGATGGATAAACACATGGTGGTGCCGTCATAAAATGGACTCCTATAGAGCATGAGAGGAACAAACCACTAATATGTGCATATGTAATTTATACATGATATATCCTGGAACGTGGGTGAATTCCAGAAATATTATTTCAAATGAAAAAAGACAGGCACTAAAGAGTACATAATGCATGACCTAATTTATATAACAGACTCTAGAAAAGGCAAGACTAATTTACTGTGATGGAAATCAGATCAGTGATTACTTGGGGTGGGAGACAGGGGAGGAGTGTGGGGTGTTGACTGAATAGGGAGGGGTATGTAAATCATGTCAATAAAGTTGATTGTTGAGAAAAACCACTTTTTAAAAGTTCTCACATGAGTATAGTTTCTAATATGCAAAACAAAAAAATCCCAAAACTCAGAAATGGGCTATGATTACATTTGTCTTTTTTTTTAAGCCCTCTTCCAATTCTGTGTGAAGACGACAGAATTGGAAGGGAGCATGTATAGAAGTGGGAAATTATTGCAGGTGTTTAGGCAAGCCAGGATGTTGGTGGTGACTATGGAGGTCTGCATCTAACCCTCTAGATTGGGACATGAACTTTCTCAAGGTCAATAGATTGTGTTGGCCTTTAGCTGGGCATGGCTCTGAGATAGATGTGGTGTCAGGTGAGAAGACTAGCATTCTCTGAGGTGCACACTTAGGGGTAGGCATGTTCTCACAGCTCCCTTCCCTGGCACACAAGTGAGCTGGGTCACCTCATAGTCACACCATCTTCACACACTCGTAGACACTAAGGTGTTGTATTTCCTCCGATTGCCACATTCATGTTAAATCACATTCAGACTCACAGTCATTGATTCCCAACCCCCCCTGCAGACCTCAGGCCATGTTCCACAGAGCTTTCACAGCTTGGAGGACTCCAGTTTGAATCCTGCTTCCTTCATCTGTCAATCGAGTGACCTCAGCCTGGCAGCAGCCCCTGAGCCTCATTTATCTCATCTGTAAACTGGCAACAGCATTGGTGCCTGCCTCCCATGTAGCTGTGAAGGCCTGCCAAGATAAAGGATGGAGGGGATTTTTCACTGTTCCTGTGCATCCTAAATGCTTTAGTGGTAATGACTTAGGTTTCACATTTCCTCTCACTTTCATCCAACGCTCCAAAATTAGCAGGAGGTGCAGCAGGATAGGGTGATTCATTTCTCTGTGGAACTGTTCATGAGCTTGGTGCATCCTCTTCCTGTCCTGGGGTCTCTGCATCAGCTCCACCACCCCTCCCCTTCTGTTGCCTTTCTCTTGGACCTGCTCAGGAGCCCAGTCTCACCTTGGTGGAGTGCACATCACAGGTTCTCCATCCTGTGGCCCTGCAGGCTGATAAGCCTGGGAGTGCAGTGTGTAGCCTTCACTCCTTGTGGGCCTGGCTCCTTCTCTCAGCCCAACCTGCAGCCTCATACCTGGACCCCAGGAGCCAGGCCCACTCCCAGCCCTCCAGGGAGACTGAGGTAATTGATTCAATTAATCAGCTAAATTAGCACCTTCTGGTTGAGCAATCAGCTCAGAGCCTATCTAGCCTCTGTCAAGTGGGCTCAGCCTGTGTGCCAGCCCCCTGCTAGGCATGATGACAGGAACAGAGGGGATGGCAAGAGTGGCTCCCTGCCCTTGATTTGCTGGGAGAGGAAGTCCAGCTGCCAGCAGCAGGGCATCTGGGCTTCTGTCTTTGGAAAGTGCTCCCACCACTGCCTGCCATGTACCCCCACCCTCTTTTCTGCCACTTGCTGCCCCACTCCTCCTTCCTACTCTGGCTCAGATCCAAATCGTACTAGCAGCCTGCCATGAGGAGTCTCCAGGCTGTGCTCAAGCCTGGTGTTGGTTCCTTGTGCTTATCCAGAGGTCAGCTGTAGTAGGAGAGGTGGCTGGCTTTCTCGTCTACTGTTATTTCCAGATGGACTTACAGAATCTTTTTGTAGTCTTTATCTTTGTTTGGGCCCCCAAACAATCCTTTGTAAAAATGCTGTTTATATCTTTATTTTACAGATGAGAAAAGTGAGATTCTGGGTTACACAAACATTATAGTCTGGACAGGAGAAGCCGTGGGCTTGGCTCTGTGCCTGCTGTCTCTGGGGGTGGGGGTTTGTTACTCTCTTCCTTTACAGAACTGCAATACCTCACACAGATACCATCTCACACAGGGAACCCCTCTTCATCCCCCAAGGCTGAGCTTCCCTTGTGTACTGTCTGGAGGCCTAGTTTAGGATTCACACAACTTCCAGACTCCCTCTACTCGCCCAGGATCTCTCACCCACTGTTCCCAGCCTGTTACCAGGATTCTGCTACTCCCCTGAGGCCCTTGTGCACCTGGACTTCACCCTTTCCTGTTTCCCATACACCCTGCTGCTCAAGAGGCAGATACAAGCAGTGTTTGGAATTCTGGCATAAGGACAAGGTTTCCCTCAGGTCTATGGTGGGTCCAGGAAGGGGTGCCAACCAACCCAGCAACTGTGTAGTGGCCAGTGCCAGCAGAGGTCTTGAGACTGTGGTGGGCAGGGCTTAATTCTGGTTCTTGGGGGCACCTAGGAGCTGTGTGGAGAGTTGGGCCTCACCCCATGAACTCACAGAAGTGGTACAGCCACAATGGCAGTGGCAGAGGGGATCTGGATATCTGGTGCTTCCTCAGAGAGGCCTGTGGCAAGAAGAGGAGCCAGGAGAAGAAAAGGGGATAATATTGCAGCTTTCACTCTGGTTTCAGACTCCATTTCTTAGCACACTGGACAGTATGATAGAGTTTTCAATAAAATTGCTGTAGTGGGTTTGGATGGGTGGCCCCCTGAAAGATGTCTCCATGTTCTACTTACCAGAACCTATGAATGTGAACTTATTTGGAAAAAGAATTAAATTAAAGGACTTCAAGGCAAAATCATCC
>VMDR010015089.1:0-22738 GCA_007922815.1 Macrotus californicus | reverse complement strand
AAAAAAAAAAAAAAAAAAAAAAAAAAAAACAAAACAAAAAAAAAATGATCTGCTAGGCCCGCCCCAGAACTCGGGGTGCTGCTGACGTTGTTACAGAAGCTGGAGCTTAAGCGGGCAAGAGCTGGGCAGAAGAGGATGTACCCTGCCACAGAGCCATGGTCTGGGTGGGTCGGTGTGCCCAGGTGCCAGATCTTGGAGAAGTCCCCTCTCCTCTCTGGGCCTCAACCTTCCATCGGAACAGTGAAGGCCTTGGATCAGCCATAGCGCCCAAAATGGACTAAAGGGGGGAAGTTTCCATTTAAAAACAAAAAAGTTTTAGCAACCAAGGTGATCAGGAACCATTTTGATAAACAGGTTTCTTTATTGAAGGATTTCTCAGAACATGTATTGTGTTCATGTGGATTGTATTTCTCTAAAAGGAGCAACAGTAAACAAGAGGTCCCACACCTAATGCTCATGGAGTCCTTTTCCCCAAGGTGCACTGCACAGTTTGGGGAATGCTGGGTGTCAGGTTTTTCCAAGGACTCACTCAGCTCCAGCATTCTCTGCTCTGTGGACCAATGTCATCCGAAGACAGTCCCCTGTTCACTGAGTCATTTCACAAGCATTCACAGACTGCTGACCACGTCCATGGCACTGGGCTAAGAGCTGAGGATACAGAGGTGCACAGAACACAGATGCTGGGAGTCCCACACCCACACACCCTCGGCTTGCCCTAGAAGTGGCCTGTGGAAGTTGTAGATGGGAAGTCCCACCCATCTACCTATTTCTGCAGCACTTTGTCTGGATGCATTTTCCAGTTGTGGGAGCAGGTTCTCCGCAAGCATGGGCAGGCCAGTGTTGACATCCCAGGAGGAACTCTCAACCAACAAGGTGTGGGAGTTAATGAATAAACATCTGAGTCACGTTCTACAAATTCAGAGGTTCCCCAACAAGACTGAGTTCTAACTACCCACAGCAGCAGCCCCCTGACAAGCAGATTGCTTGCTGAATGTCTCCCTTCCCCATTTACCTTCCCCACTCCCTCAGAGTACATTTGGCAATCACCTCCCAAATAAAATATTTACACTAAAGTCCTTGTCTCAGGCTCTGTTTCACTGGGAACCCAAACTAAGACAGCCCCTGCTCTCATAGATCTTATAGTCTGGTGGCAGAGGCAGCAAGATATATGATCACAAATTGTAATGAGAGATGTGAAGTGAGAAAACCAGGATGCAGCACAATGTGAGGTGAGGAGCTAGTTCAGGGAGGTTTTACTGATGCCCATTTTGGCCCTGGGGAGTCAAGACTCAGCAACTCATGAAGGTGACAGGCACTCAAATCCTAGTGCACTATGAAAGAAGGAATAATAGGGGAGAATGGTACAGAGGACAGAGGAGGAACCACCCTTCTAGGACATGGAATCACCTACTGTTTGAGACTTTATCCCACCATAATGAAGATCTGGTCTAAGGGCCTTGTTCACACTAAAGTGTAAAAGACTAACATCCTCTGGAATATTAGCTTCCTTCAAGGATGAGTGGCTTTCTCTGCATTCGCCCTTGGAGAAGGCTGAGTTTTTCCTCCCGTGGAATCTTTCAAATGCCCTTGAAGGTATTTTATGTTAGCAGTTGCTCATTCACCAAGGTGAATGTCCTGTTGAATTCCCACCAACTCCTCCTCCTGCGATCATTTATGGTGTTGGAGCGAGCTGCCCCTCTTAGCCTGAGATTTCAGGTCCATGGCTCTGCAGAAAGAGGACTGTACCCCCTCTACTGCCCGTGCTCTGAAACCCTGAACGTGGCTTCCATCAGAACTGAAGAGTAACTCAAGAGCATTTTCCCGGTGATAAGCTGAATCTGTCTCTCTTCAGAAAATTAGAAAGGGCAGAGGACCAAGGACCAGGGTCCAACTCAAAACGTGGGCTTGCAGACAGAAACACCGAGAGAGAGACAGGAGGAAGGGAGAGAAAGGAACGACTCTCGCTAACATTGCCAACATGATGGTGAATGCTGTGGGATTATCCATGAATTTTACTTATTTCTCAGTGACTTTCTGTTTTCCAAGTGTTCTTCACTGAGTGCGTTTTAGTGTTCTTTTTAAACAAGTGTGCTCTTTTAGACAGACTCAACTGGCCTAGCACAGCAGGTACCCAATAAATGTTTGTTGGTCTTTTATGAAAATGGGGGCCATGCTGACCAAAAATGCCCCAGGCTCTCAGTTTCTCAGGGTGGGAGGAGTCTGTGAGGTCACATTTTCAGAGGCAAAGAACTTTCTTCAAACCAAGCCATCCTCAGATGCCCAGAAAAAGGAAGAGTAGGTCTGGGCAGTAGGTGGGTGGTTCAGTAACCAGCCCCCAGTCCCTGAGAAACCACCCAGGGTCTTTACTGTTCCATGGACCTCATTGACAATTGCGATCCTGCCTCCCACCCCCATCTCCAAACACACACATTTTTTGAATTTGGACACAGGAGGTTCAGAGAGAAACAATGAACCCAAGATTACACAGTAACTTGGTGACCAAACCAGGTTACAGCCAGAATTTGCCCCAAGTTGGCATCTCCTCGCCTTTACAGATCTAACTGTCCGTCGTGAACAAATTGCTGTGGCCATGGGTCGGGGCGAGGGGATACACCACTTGTCTGAAGTCCATCAGGGCTTCGGTGAGCCTCACATGTACCAGATCATTGGGTGCTGTTGGTTCTGCAGGGGTAAGGGGCACTAGAGGGAGAGGCGACGGAGCCAGGGCTGCAGTCTAGGAAGCCCCTGTTAATTCGATTGGAGCAATGGCCCTGCGTCTCTGTGGTTGTATCTGGAATGTGGAGATGATGTATTTTCCTTCCCAGAAGCAGACCATCTCTCAGGCCTCTCCCTCCCTGGGACTCACAGGGGCCAGTGGAAAGCCAGGAAACCAGGCTCTGCCATTTATTATCTGTGTACCCTTGGAAAAGTCACCTTCCCTCTCTCAGCCTCAATTTGCTGCATCGGAGGAAGTAAGACTAGATCAGAAATGGCAGAAAGATTTACTCACCTGTCAACTCTGGTCAGTTGGTAGAAACTGCCTGGGGAGATTGCTGAAAAGGGTGCTGAGGCGACATCTGAGCTCCATGGGGAGACACCATAGATGTTCCTTTCCCCAGATCAAGGAGACCAGTCTGCTGGTGTGACTCTCTGTGGCACTCCTTGTACTATAGAAATAAGCAGTGCCAGGTCTGGGGATTCATGTGAACCCCCTGAAATTCCAGAATCTCCCCAAGGACTTCCTTCTTCCCTACTGGCTTATTACCTACATTGCTGAACCCAGAGCCTAGGGACCATCCAACCTGAGCATGAGGATAATGAGGTCTTAATTAGAGGGGGCTTGGACAGTCACCCTGGGGGATCCCCCAAAGCTGCCCCAGCACCAGGATGGAGGGGAGAGTCTGGAAGGGAGAGTGTTACTCACAGGTGAACCAGCCTCTGTACAGTAAGTGTGTGTTCCTGAGAAAATTGCACTCAAATTGAATTTTTATAAATGGAATCCTATTTCGCCGATGATTTACAACACAATTTCCAAGATACTTTATCTTCATTTTGAAGTAATGTTCCTAACGTTGTAGCTTTAGAACTCTCCTTTTGTAACCACCGAGAATGTTCCAGTCAGATGAGGCCACAGAAACCACCGACTCCTACCCTTTCAAGTTCTGGGAAGCTGAGGCCCAGAGAGGGGAGAAGACTAGTGATTGTCAAGTAGCTGCGAGGTCCCGTTTGAGTTCCTTGTGGGCATAGTGTTGCCCAGGTCTCTAACAATATCATAAAATGGGATGGGTGTCACCCCCACTTTACTGATGAAGAAACTGAGGTTCAGGCAGATCACTTTGCTGGCACAGGGGACCCAGCTGGCAAGTGCCTCCTTCAGATCTTCCAAGGACTTCCATTGCCCACCTCATTATGACCCATGAGGCTCTGCATGACTGAGCCTCTCCCCCACACCCCTCCAACCTCACTGGCTACCTTTCCAATGCTCAAACAACACCCCAGGGTCTTTGAATTTTCTGTTCCCTCTGCCTGGAATGCTCTACTCACTCATTTCTGGCTGGATTCTCCTTCATTCAGGAATTACAATTCATCACTCACAGCAACAAGGGGCCTCACCCTCCCAACAACACACACACAAGTCAGTTACACATTACTTACTGTGTAACACTTATCACTACATGAAATTATTTGTAGAGTTTATTCTACAAATCTGTTTATTGTTTTCCTCAGAATATAAGCTCCACAAAGACAGGAACATACCTGCTGTTTCTCACTGTATCTCCAATCCCTGCAGGACCTGGGAGGCTCAGAAAATACTTGCAGAATAAATGAACACAGTAGTGGGCCTGGGATTCAAGTCCCGGTCTATATAATGTTGTTTTTTAAGATTTTATTTATTTATTTTTAGAGAGAGGGAGAGAAACACCGATGTGTGATCAGTTGCCTCTCACAGGCCTCCAACTGGCAACCCAGCACGCAACCCAGGAATGCGCCCTGACTGGGAATCGAACAGGTGACCTTTTGCTTCACAGGCCAGTGCTCAATCCACTGAGCCACACCAACCAGGCAGTCTAAATAACTTCTTAAAAATTCTTATTATTGGCAAGTAATTTCTCAATAGAAAAGTTATTTGAATTTGGGATTTGTTTCTTAAGGCATATCTGGGCTATCACAGATGAGAAATTCTTGTTAAAAAAAATTTTTTTGAATCCAGGTTCAGTGATTACCACTGGTCTTGAAGACCAAGGAGATCCCACATCCCTGGCAAGGACCTCAGAGAGTAAACAGCTTATCCCCAAAACTTCTGTAACCAGCTACTCACAAGTCCAGCACACACTGCAGGAATTGGCTAGATCAAACTCACAAGCCTGTGTTCCAACAGCCACGGAAAAGCAGATACCTTCCCCCGAACACAGTCCTGGGCTCACCTGCCTCCCATCCCCAGCTACTTAACAATTAGTTATGCCAGCAATTACCCTCAGGCACTTAACACAGGGCCATTGACTTTCCTATTGACTCTATAAGTAGGCAAACCCCTGCTTCAGGTTCACAAGCCTCCAGGGGGAAACAGGAAAGATCACCCGCCCAGGGAGGAAGAAGAGGGGCAGGAAGCAAGGCCTGTCTTAGGAGAGCAGTGGAATCCGTTGTCTCCCAGCTCCCCAGACAACAAAGGACATCTGGTGACAGTATCAGGACAACCAGGGCTGGAGGCAGGAATGAAAGGGGGACAGACAGCTCTTGAGAGAAAAGGGGACTCAGAGCAAACCCTTCCAGGTGGAGGGCGGGGCATTTGGCAGAGACAAAGGGGCCGGTGGCGGTGGGTGGTAGGAATGCAGAGAGCCCTGGGGCAGGAAGGAGGGAAGCTGAGACTCCAGAGCAGAGCTTTAGGGAGGGCCCCAGACAGAAGGGGCACAGACCACCTGGCACTGCTTCCTCCTGGCCGGGGTGATGGGGCCGCAGGGACAGGGACAGCGTGAGTGTGTATTCACAGAAGATTCTTGTCCATGCAACTTGGAGCGTCCCACCCCAGGACTCCCCAAGCCTGCCTGCAGTACCTTCTCCAGGTGTCGGGGCTCTTTCCAGCACAAGCCTAAGGCAGTCAAAGCAGGGGGTGGGGGGTTGGGGGGGGAGGCTGACTGGAGAGATGGGAAAACAAGGCATAAGATGAGCCTCTCTCTCTCCCTCCCCTCCCCCAGGAAGTGGGTGAACTCTCTTTTCTCTAAGAGGGTGAAAGCCGCCATTTCTTCTCTCCTTTTTTGTCTCTCACCACAGACCCAACCTGTCCCTGCTCATGTCTGACTTGGGTGGAAGGTTCACGGACAGTGCTATCCCCCCAAGTCTCACCTGCCCAGGTGCACACTGCCACATGCTTGTTACCCCGGGCACGTAGAAGTTTTTATTCTGTTTTTTTCACGTATAACACATTATCCCAAACACATTGCCATATTGCCATATTTCTGCTGCGTCTTTGCTCTGATCTTCTGGGCTCCTTTTATCTTTTCCCAAGATCCTTTAAATCATGGCACAATCCTCCATGAAGACAGACCCACTGGCTGACCCAGCTCCCAAAGGCCTGATGTTTCAATGATTTCCCGTTCTCTGGTGAGGGGACCCAGCTGCCTAGGGTTTTGTTGTTGTTGTTGTTTTCTCTGAGGAGTGTTAGTTGTTACTAACACTCTTAGAGCAGGAACTACCCAGCCTCCCCTTCAACCCCAGGGGGTGCCAGTGTCTATCCCTGTCACCACCTCCCCAAGGAGAGCTGGCCAAGAACAAGTGGGGGATTTGTTCATTCATTCACCCATTCATACCCATTATCAAGCACCTCCTGTGTGCAGACCCAAACCACACTCTGGGGGGGTGTGGCCCCCTGAAGGAAAAAGACAAGGAATAGATGGACAATTCTAACTAACCTAGGAGATTCGTGCTCTGTTGAGAGAACAGTGCTCTAGGAGCAGAGAGGGGCCGTTAGCCTGCCAGGAGCTTCCCAGGGGAGACACCATCTTGGCTAAGAAAAGGAGAGTGAATGGAAGGCAGCCAGGGAAATAGACAGGGCGTCCAGGAAGAGAGAAATAGCACAGGCCATGGCCCAGGGGTGAGAGAAAGGGTACCACTCCAGAGGCCCTGAAGACTCCTGGGGTGGGTGGAGTTCAGGGGCAAGGTGGGAAATGCAGGAAAGGAGATGAGGAGGAAGAGGGAGCAGATGCCAGGAGCCTGTAAGCAGTGATAAAGGGTTGACCATTATCCTGAGGACACTGGGAAGCCATTGAAGGTTTGTAAACAGAAAAGAGACCTAATCAAATTTGAATTTTAATAAATTCATTCTGTCCTCTTGCATTCTTTCCTGGCAATGTCTTGGGCATGAGGGCAATTCTAGAGTGTTTGGGGTACATCCCAAGTCAGAGATATCATTAGGGGTGGTCTGCCAGGAGAGAGGGAACCAGGGTGAAGGACAGGTCATAGCCAGGATCCTGGTGAGAGACCCTGTGATGAGCAAGAGCCAGGCAGCTGGAGAGCTTGAGCTAAGGCATGTGCCCAGCAGCTCTGAAGGCAGAGGTGGCAGGTCTCAGGGGGCGCTGGGCCATCCCTGAGCATCTTGCCACCCCTCCCGCACCATCCCTACTGGGGATCCTAACTGCACAGTAAACCAACAACAGCACTGCCTTGGAAATTCAGGCTTCCCATCCCCAATCAGGCCCACCTTGCTCTTCCCTGTGCAGTGTTGCCATGGCAACCATTAGAGGATGCTGAGATTCTTGCTGAGGCTGCAGAATGGCACTGATCCTGCTTGAGCCCAGGGTGGGAGTGCTTCTTGGTATTCCCCATGGATGGAGGGTCCTGGGATCCTTTAACTTCTCAAGACATAAGGCCCAGAAGCCTTACGGGATAGGGGTTGGGGTGCAGGGAACAAGCTCTGTAGAGTCCACAGCTCTGGTCCTTGTCTAGATCACAGGGTGATCTACTAACCATGACCATCTGCTAACAGGGGCAGGTTCATTGTGACCTTCTCAAATGCCTGAAACACAAATAACTTGACAGCCCTCCTTCTGTGGATAGTCCTTAAGCAATAATAAAAATGCCCCTGATGTATTGAGCACTCACTGAGTGCTGTGCTGGGTGTTTCACACACAGCCTCATTGAGCACTTACTACAGGGCCAGGAAGTACACACTTCCTTCCCGTTGTACAGTTGTGGAAATCGAGGCTTAAAGAAGGTAAGTTGTTGCCCTAGGTCACAGTCAGAAAACTGCATTCAAGGAAGGGCCCCCTCAGTATAAGCATTCTCCTTAAGAGACATTCATGGATGATTTTCCAACCACTGCCTACTAGACACTTCCTCTGACAGGGAGCTCATTACCTCAAAGAGCAGCCCCTTGCATTGTGGGAGAGCCGAGAGATAAAGTCCTTCCTGTCAAACAGAAGACAGCATCCCTAAGCATGCTTCCCGGGGACCCGAGTATGCCATCTGGGACTTCCAGAGCCTGGTACTGTGCCTGCCAGCTGCAGCCCCCAAGGAGGTGCCTGCATCCCCCATCGTCCTGGAACAGCCCTTAGCAGCACAAGAAATTCTTCCACATAGAGATGTCAGGTGGTTGACTGATTGCTTGATTGATGTTTGGGGCTCATTCTGTAGCCAGGCACAGGATTCACACTGTGATCAGGGCCAAGACTCAGTCCATGGCAGGGTCAAAGCCAAGGTCAAAGTTACCACCTCTGCCTGGGTCAGAGATCTCTAAACAGAATTTCTGTGGGTAAAGCTTCCAGGTCTTTCCAGGGATCATGCTGCAACCTTGGCCTCATAGCACATGACTCTCACCAACCAGCTGAGCCCATCTGGCTTCTTATTAACCCAAAAGTGAGATAGAGGAAGCAACCTTCTGGGGAGCAAGAAGCCTTGGGTCAAACAACCTGCCAAGCATGCCATCACCTTCTCTTCCCTGCATTCTGCCCTCCTCCAGGCTATGGCTTCCAGACTCTTCCTCCACGGCCAGGACACAAAGCTTTGGCTGGTGACCAAATTGTGCTTCCTGTGGGAACAGACAAGCAGGTAGGAGAAAGAGCTGGGAACAAAGGAAGGCTCTGTGGTGGTGGTCGGGCGGGGGGGCGGGGGCGGGGCAGAAGGGAATGGTGAAGAGCACAGGGAAGTAGATGTCATGAGATCATCCAAGGTCCAGCAGTACTGAACTGTCACACCTGCCTCTTCTCTTAAGATAGATAATTCTCATTCCACACTCTACATGTCTTTGCACAGGCTACTCTTATTCCATTAAAAGCCACCTCCCTCCCAATTTAACATAACTAAATTCGCTTTCTCACCACTCCATCTTTCGTGGCCCATCTCCAGTGCTACCACCTCCATGGAGCTTTCCCTGGTCCCCTCAGCCTGAATCGACCACTCCCCATTGACTTCCTTGTGGAACAGATCTAATCATTCATATTAGACTGTGAGCTCCTTGGGCAGAAGGGATGTCCAGTTGCAATGCAGGTCCAACAATAGCCTTGTCCAACACCATGGAGAGTTCTGAAGTAAGAATAGATCTTCAAAGTTGTCCTGATGGGCCAAGATGGTTAGGCCTTATACCCACACATCCATTAGTCACTGGGAAGGGACATGACCTTGGGCAAGGCAACTGTCTGCAGCTGAGAACATCCTTGAAAGAACTGATCTCTTAAGGATGTTGACACAAGCACTCCTAGAAGTCAGGGCAACAAGTCCTTCATTGCAAAGGGATCTGAGCAACAAATTGCAGTGTTCACCACAGATGGACATGATGGGTGATGGATGAGGGATAAATGCATAGTTGACTAGAAGGACAGTTGAATGGATAGAAAATGAATTCATAGATGACATGTGAATGGGTGGTTGGATGAATGGACACCTGGATGATGGACGAATGGATGGATGGATGGATGGATGGATAGATGGATGGGCAAATGGGTACCTGGATAATGGATGGACAGATAAATGGATGGCTGGATGCACAGATGCATGGATGATGAATGGATAAATTCATAGAAACATGAACTTGTAAATGATGAATGGACTGTTGGGTGATTGGCCATAGTTGCATGGATACATAAATAGATGATGTTTTCTCAACACTTTGTGCCATTCAAGTAAGTGGACCCACCCGTTTCTTCCTTTTCCCTTGGGCATACTCAAGGAAGGAACCCAAATAGCAATCTGAGCAAGTACAATGATCTAGAGGATGAAGAACTCTGCAGCATCACTACATAACATGTGGGGGACTCTGGGGGACTATTCCCTGGATTTACAGCCAATGCCTGTAACTTATTAAGACAGATGTGACTCCTGGTCCATGACAAGCCTGAGGGTGGTGAGATGAGCCCATGAGCAGTCAACAGCAACACGGACACCAGGGGTCTGTTGTAGTTGGCAAGGGTCCCTGTGCTGCCCAGGGGAAGGGAATGTCTGACTAACTCAAGGTGGGTGTCCTTTCCTCTTATATTGAAGGCCAAACCCAAGTAGCCCCTCAGGCTTTGTCACCCTTTCACCTGGAGGGACTAGACTGATTTTGTCAATGGCAGCACAAAGCACTTCTGGGGTTTTGCAATGAATCCCCACCTACTGCCCTTGTCTTGTGACCCAGCCAGTGAGGGACACAGTCAGGGGAGGCTCAGGCCTCAGAACAGCAACTGGGGCCACAAAGATAAGGGGCATTCATCAGGATCTGTGACAAGACACTGACCAAAGAAGCTTGTTTCTTCCTGTCTGGGGTGGGGGTGAGGGAGCTTTCACTCACAGCAGGACAGAGCCCACAGCATATTGCACTAACGGAGAGGCCCATGTCTGCACGTGAGGAGCCGCAGACAACGTGAGGTTGTCTTCTCCTGTCTCCTTAGACCATGGTCCCCCAGCTTAAGACGCCTTTCTCCCCCTATTGCATACCCTTCCAAAGCTGGAGGATCTCCCTTGTGAGGCTGTGAGGCTGGGTCTACTCTGGTCTCAAGAGGAATATGAAGGTCAGAAAGAAGCATACAAGTCATCCTACCTGATTCCCCATCCATGTGCAAGCTCACTGCACAACCTCCCAGCCTCAGCTCACACCACTCCTAGTGATTAAACACCCACGACTCCCCTGGGCACGCTTTTCCATCTTGGAATTGCTTTAACTGTTCAACAATTAAATCAATTATTTATCCCACCTTCCTGTCTCCCATTCCTGGGGCTTATGGTCAGAAAGAATGAGCTGGATCCCTTTTAAAAACAGAAGCAGCTCTGGTAGCCCCAGTAACCTCTTCTCTAAGCCACACACCTCCTACAGCCTCTCTCATTCCTTGGAACAACATTTCCAATCTCCGAACCATCCTAAGCCCCTTCCTTTGAATATGTCTCAGAGGGTTCTTCACTGGGAATTCAGACATCAGCACAGCCAATCACAAAGCAGTAATTTGACTCCCCATTTGCTCTCCTCCTGTGGGCTATGGTGTGAGGCAGAATTCTGGCCACACCCACCCTCTTCAGACCAGAGCTTCCAAGCCAGTGAGCTGTGGTGAGTTTGGGTGTGGCCCAAATACTGATCCCTTGGGTTTTGAGGTATTGATTCCCTCAGTCCTTGGAACAGAGCCTAAAGTGACAGCCAGATTCCAGGCCAGTGACCTAGGCTGTGATTTTGTCTCTTCCATGTCACAGGTGGCCTGTACAATATTAACAATCTCCATGAGTACCATGATGTGAGAAAAGAAAGTCTGCGATACTGCCCTCAACAAATATCTTTGAATGACCCCTACATACTTTTTGTCTTCATTCAAGTTATTGATGAAAATGCTGAACAGTGCAGGATCAAGGACAAAAACGCAACCACGGGAAACCTTCTAGGTGGACACAGACCCCCATTCATCACCACTGCATGTGTTCATCTAAATACTACTCCACCCAGATAGCTTTCCATCTACTCCTTATGTTGCCACCTGGTCCACAGGGATATCAAGACGTATCTTCTCAAATACTTTGTTGACTTTGTAATCCCAAATGAATTAATTGATTGAGGTAATCATCATCAACTGCTGATAGTAACTTATAAAAAGAATCGTCAAGCATTATGAACCTCCTGATGAATACACAGCACTACCTGTGCAAATTCAGCTCTTGTCTCTCAGCTCCAAGCCCCCTGCTCTCCCTGCTCTGAGAAGCTGGGGCTGGCTCTCTGAGAAACATCCTTCTCCTTTGTAAGTTGACTTCATTCTCTGCTCTTCCCACCGGGACACAAAGGGAAGACAGGAGAAGGCAGAAGGGACTTACTAGTTCTTCTGCTGGGTTCTGACACCATTGTTCCAGCCCTGACCCTTCATTGTGCCCCCTCAGAGTACCCAGCAGCCGCAGCTGGGTGGTGGTGGCCATGCTCTGCAGTTCTGTCCTCCCAAACTCATCTCCCTGTCCCCATCCTTAAGGATGGTGACTGCCTCCTGTAGATATTACCTCTCCTGAAAGGCCCAGTGTGGTTGTGCTTTCTGTTTTCCCTAGTGGACCCCTAAATGGTATAGGACCTTGCCAAAAAGAAAAGAGAAGAAAAAGAAATTGAAGCTGAAACCGATCAGATCTCTAGATCTCACAGTTAATTTAAGCCGCTAAATTTTGTTGTGATTTGTTACACAGCAACAGACAACTAACACAGGTGTGGTGATGGTATTATGGTTATGGTTTTCTGAGGTACAGTGAAATAGTTATATAATTTCTAAGATTTGCTTCAAAATAATGCGGGGAGGGCAGAGGGCAAGAGTATGGTTAGGAGTGAAGCGAATGTCAACTTAAAATTGAGTTGAATATTGTCGAGGCTGGGAGACAGGTGGGTCGGGTTCATTATGCTATTCTTTCTATATTACATTTTTCTTAATTTTTAAAATTAGAGTTTAAGAAAACCTTGCTCAAGTCCTGTAGAGCTGTCAAAGAGAGAAATTATGTTATTTGACAAGAATGGTTCTGAGCGAACCCATGTTGGGGCCTAATGATACACACTTCCTCTTCTAGATACAAACCAAATGCCTACTAATCCACATCTTGATATCTTCCATGGAGAGAGTGTGCGGTCTGTAAGTTCAGAATCCACGCTCTTCCCTCTCTTGAGAAGAGGGAGGGCATCCACCGCTGGCCTATCTTCAGGAAGACTTCTTTCTCCCCAGTTTCTCAGGCATCTCTGCAAGTGTTCTAGGACCAGGAGGTCTCTGTTCAGCCAGGTGCACAGAGCCAGAGTAGCCAGGTGAGTCCAGGTGACTTTCCCATCCACTCCTGCTTCCATTGCATGTTTGTATTGCCAAAGAGAGGGGACAGGAGCCAAATTGGAGAGGAAGAACTCTGCTCCGCCCATCCCTAAAAGACACTGTGCCATCTTCCCCAAGCTCGGTTGAACCTAAAGCATAAATATATGAGGAATATGGGAACCAAAAGAAAGAGAAAGGCAATATGGAAAATGAAGAGTATAACATTCAAGGCAAAGTGCATTAAATAGGGCAAAGAGAGTCGTTTGATATTGATGAAAGTTATGATCAATAGTGAAATCACAGTTTGGTCCATGAACTTTAATGGACTGGAGAACATAGTGTTGAAATACATTAAGCGCAAACTCTCAGAAGTGTGAGGAGAAATGGACAGAAATTCAATTATAGTGGAAGACTTTGGCATACTTGTCTCAGCTCATGTAAGATCAAGGAGGCCAACTTAATAAAGCAAAAGAGATTCAGACTGCATCATTAATACATAAATTAATAGATATTGAACTTATACCCTGCAGAGACTCTATCTTTCTTAAGTGTCTGTGACGTTCACAAAACCATTCATATACCAAGTTCCAAATCAAACTCTAGTGAATTCCAAATAGTAGGAAGAAGTATACAAGTTACCATCTCTGACCAAGTGTTATAAAACTAGAAACAAATAATAAAAGTTTTAAAAAACAAATAAATTATAAATGTCTACATTTGAAAAAAATTTTAAATACACTATCTTTATCCAAGCAGTGGATCTTTTATTCCTGAGTTTCTTTTTGCTGTAAATTTTACCCCACCCACCCCCCAAAAAAACCCTTCTGGGGTGGAGGGAAATATAGGGGGGAAATGGGACAACTGTAATAGCATAATCAATAAAATATAGTTTAAAAAAAAAAACTTCTGTTATCCTTGATGTTCTGGAAAGACGTGGCTCATTTGGCCTTCTCTTTCCTGCAACTGTCTACTCGCACCTACCAGAGTGGGTGTTTGCTTTTTGGAGTGCCCAGGATCCATTTTTTCTTTTTCTTTTTTCTTTCTTCTCTTTTGTATTTCTAATGGCACTTAATTTCCTTCAAGGGAGCCACCATTTCTCGCTCTCAGTTCAGGGACAGGGCTGGTGTTGACTTCAGCCTGTCCCCACCCCCACTGCAGGGCACATGATGCCAACCAGGTCAAGGAAAGCATTGCCTTCCTTGCTTAGTTCAGTAACGGCCACATGAACCAGTCCTCCCCATGAGACATTTCCTAGGGCTGCTGGCCTCCGTCTCCTGCTGGACTAGGACCTGGGAACATGGAAGTCAGGAACTGGCTATCATGAGAGGATCTCCTGTATGAGAACAGAGCCAGCACGGACTCCTGCACTGTGTCCCACAACATCACCTGAGCTCCTGAATCCAACCATACCTGAAACCAGACCAACCCCTATACTTTTCAATAAAGTCCCTTTCAGTTTAATCCAGCTTGAAGGGGGTCTTCTATCACTTGTGTCTTTTCCTCCCTCTTTGGACCTGCCCTTTTTAAGCCCGATTTCTTTAGACACCATTCTTCTAATCCTCATTGAATTATTCAGAATTGAGTGGTCGAAACTGCATTTTTTTTAACTTTCCAACACTTTCTTGAGCAGTCTTCCCCTCTAGAGTCTCACACCATGAATCATGTATATATCCTTCCTCAAATTTGTCTATCATTCTCATCTTTTTTCAGGATGTTTAAAATCTCTGCCTTTCTAAGTCATTGCGTTCAAGTCTGTCCTAACCTGTGGATTGACTCAGGGGGACTACTTTGCAACTGCTCTGTTTCTCTGAGGGAGAGAAACAGGCAGAGAATAGCTTAGGATACAAGTGGCTATCCAGCCTACTCTGAGGTAGGAAATTCTACCAGGTACATGTTATCGCATTCGATCTCACAATAGCCCCATGGAAGAAAGATGTAAATGTCCAGCATACAGGTTAGGACAGAAAGTCACTTGCCCCAGATCATTCCAAAGGGAGAAGGAACCAGCAGTCAAAAGCAAGTCTGCCAGACCCCAAAGCCTTTGCATTCTTCCTACCACCTTAAGCTGTCCCCTCCGGGCTATTGTGTCCTAAGGAGAGGACTCTGGGGCACCTCTCTGGGTCTGTTCTGAGATGCATCCCATGTGAGCAGGAGGGAACTTGAGGAAAAGGTAGTAGCAGTTGACTCAGTTTCCCCAGGGAAGAAGCCAGCGGTTGGGGATCCAGATGTCCCAGTTGTACGAAGCTGGGGGTCAGCCCGTATCATCCCTCTCCGCCTCTGTGGAGACCCCCAGACAACTCTCAGCGTTAGACAAGCTGGGAGGTCACCGAGCCTTGGCGCTGGTGCTTCACAGGAACATGAAGGGACCAGAGAGGAAGGAGCAAGTGCAGCCTCTGCCTGCTCTACCCCTGCCCCTGCCTGTCTCCATACCCGAGACCTGCCATGTGGGAACCTGCCGGCTCTGGATGCTCTGGACGGGTGTCACTCCCTCACCTGCACTGTTACTTACCTGTCTCCCCTACTAGAGAGACAGTGAGCAGCTCTCAGAGCTGGTCCAGCACCTCATGTGCCCCCACGTTCTGTACTTTGAGGAGGGGCATAGGGACGTGGCCATCTTGGTGGTTGCACATCATCCATCCTCTGAAAATCGTTTCCTTTTGAGAAATTCCCTCTGAGGTCTGCCTTCCCACACACTGCGTGGGGCAAAAGTAGGTTTGCAGTTGTTCGTATGGAAAATAATGCAATAGTTAATCAATAATAATACAAGAATAAACTCTGTGTTCCACGTACTCACAACTGTAAAACTACTTTTGCCCCATCCTGTATATTTCAAAGCTCAATTCCCAGGCCCCAAGGAAGCAAGGACATAGGCGCAGGTGACCTAGGCTCTGCACCGAGAATCTCTGACTCGGGACTGAACTCCAGAAACAGGCACGGACTCCTGCTGTGTGGTCCAGCTTTCAGGGTGGCCTCAGTCACAAGGTCAGTTTCTGAGGGCACAAGAGACCGTGGCTGCAGTGAGGTCAGCTCCTGGCATCCAGCTCATTGGCCGCAGCAACACCTTCCCCATCGAGCCAGTGCTGCGCTGAGGTTCTGAGTTTCTCCTGGAAGCCCCGCTCAAGTCTGGTTTTCTCGCCCTCCCGACCAGTCTGTGCATTATCTCCTAGAGTTTAATAAATCCCTTTTCTGCTTAAATGAGCCATAATGGCTTCCAATATTTGCAACTCAGTAAATAAACATTTTGAAATCACCTCTCACACTGGAGGCTAGAGAGGAGACCCCCCCCCATTGTGAGGCCTGTCTAAGCTCTTCCTCCTCTCCCCATCCTCATCCTCACTAGATGCCCAAGTCCCTCAGCAGCCTCCATCCAGGTAAGCAGGACACGGGGCAAGGTGTTGAGGTATCTGGCACAGTGCCTGGCACACCGTAGGTTCAAGGAGATACTTACCAATTGCTATATTTCTCTAAACTTGCCTGCATCCCAGGATCCCCTGGACTGCTTTTTGAAATTCCATCCATTTACTTCTTGTCATGTGCCAGGTGCCAGCTACACAGCTAGATAACTATTAGCTCATCTAATCTTTAGATGGCTGATTTCAGCAGCCACTTGCAGATGAGGACACTGAGGCTTGGAGACATGAAGTGGCTTGTCCCAGGTCAGAGAGTATAAGTAGTGGAGCAGGTGTGTACCCAGGACTGCGTGTGCCCAGGACTGTCTGACTCCAGAACCTGAACATCCTAACCCTTTCCCTCTGCTCTACAAAGGGTGGCCTGGGAGGTGGGCATTTGGCCTTAGGAAGTTCAGATGCATGTGGCCAACTTCAGTAAACCCTGCTGGGGATTTGGGAATGAATGACTGGATGGGCTGGAACCCCAGATACTCTGATTTCAAACAGGAAGATTTAAAGCTATTATACTTTTCTTCTTTAAAAACAAACGGTATAAAGACCATCTGACCACCTGTGGCTATTGTCTAAGGCCACACAATGTTTGGGACATTGCCCACTGTCGAGGGCTCTCTCCAGCTCGTGAGGAACAGAGCAACAGCAACCTGTTTTTGCTGGAAGAGCCGCAGGGAGCCCCATAGGTCCCTGTTATGGCCGGAATGTCTGCGTCCCACTGGAAGGGCATATCTTGAAATCTCACCCCCAACGTGAAAGTGTTCGGAGCTGGGGTCTTGGAGAGGCAAGAAGGCCGTGCGAGCGGGGTCCAGGTGAATGCAGTTAGCGCCCTTACAAGAAGAGGCCAGAAGCTCGCTCTCCCTCCCTTTCTGCCTTGTGAGGACACAACTGGAAGTCAGCAGACCCAGAAGGGAGCCCTCTGCAGACCCCAACCGTGCCGGCACCCTGCTCACGGACTTCCAGCCCCCTGAACCATGAAAAATAGATTTCTGTTATTTATAAGCCAGCTAGTTTATGGTATTTGGTTACAGAAGCCAGAACCAACTCCCACCCTCCAGGCCTCTTCCTCCCCTGCTCAGCTTCCATGAGGCGGCTGCTGGCAGAAAGCTGGAGCCAGCTGGGGAGCACCTCCCACCAGATGAATCTCACCTGGTCTGACAGGTGATGGTCCCGAAAGACCGGAGTTGGAGAGAGAGGTAAGGTCAGCCAGGCTGCTAATGTTCTCCCTCACAACACACAGACGCGCTGACAAGCGTCTTGGGGGTTCTGACCCAGACCCGTTGGAAGAGGGCTCCCTCACCGCTCAGGGCTCATTAGTGTGAACCAGACCCTGCCCTGAAGAGACACGCGTGAGCTGTCCAGAACGCATGACTTCGGAGTGCAAAACCCAAGGTAAAGGCAAGTTCGGGTCTGGGCCTTCCACTCAAAGTGTGTAAACTGAATTCCAGGGGCCTAAATCCATCTCCTGTGTTCTGTGTGACTGACCAAGCGCTTCAAAAGAGAAAATCTTAAGTCATTTTCTAGCATCTTCTAGTTGAGAAATTTCATTGTCTAGTGAGCCCTAGGGTTTGATGAGTGCAGAGCCCTTTAAGAATGGAAAGTGAATGTGTATTTAGCCAGATTAAGTATTCATGTACACCTCTACCAGAAATTCACTTCTGTATATAGATCCAAGAGAAATTGCCACACAGATCTGGAAGGAGAAGGTGAGGACCACCACTGTAGGGCTGTCTGAGGCCAGGAAGGGGGGACGAGGAGGCTCAGAGCAGGTTAGGCCTCCACTGCTGGGGGAGGAATAAACGTGGAGGGTTCAGCCATCGGTGGCCACCGCCTGGAGGTGCACACGGCAACCCAGATAGACCTGCAAAACCATAATGCAGAGAGAGGAAAAAATAGAATCAGGTTTTTATTTACATAAATTGAAATACATGTACATGGAGTAATTTAGGTTTCATAAAATCTCAAAAATAAAAGCACGTTCGTCGAGCACGTCAGGCACAGAGAAAGGGGCTGCAGGCGGGGCAGGCGGGGCAGGCGGGGCATGCGCCGACAGACGTCCTGCACACGCAGCTGGTCTCCGAGCCGCTTCCCCCAGAGCATGACCCGGAACGCTGTTTGGTATTTTTAAATTTGCTTAAAAAGCAGCAAGAACAACAATATCAATGTTATTTGTTACTGACCAGTTATTATTAGTTTACTGCCAAAAAAAACAAACAGGCTAAATTCCCCTCCAGCCATACATTCAATGCGGGGGGCAGGAGAGTCAGTCCCGGAACGCCACTGACTGGTGGGACGGAGCTTCGAAACGCTGAGCTGAGCGTACAACCCCGCGTGTATGGCTCTCAACGCTACTTTCTTCTATAATAAGCCCTCTTGGGTATTGCCTAGTGGTTTCATTTATTAATTACCTTCAGTTTGTGCAGAATTATTGGTTTATGTGCATAAAGTTTGAGGGTTTTTTCTGCTAGGGGGTTCTGTGTTCTTTGAGAGTCAGGTTTACATAAGGAGCTAAAGAGGTCACAGCTACAAGGAAAGAAAAGGAAGGAAGAGAAGAGAAGAGAAGAGAAGAGAAGAGAAGAGAAGAGAAGAGAAGAGAAGAGAAGAGAAGAGAAGAGAAGAGAAGAGAAGAGAACAAAGGAGCGACTGGGGAGCAGAGGGGAAACAATAGCAATCTGCATTAACCGGGGACCTGCTGCAGGCAAGGAGCAGGGTTGAGCGCTTGACAAAGCACCAAGTCACCGTGACCACGCTGTGAGATGGGTGCGGCACAGCCATCATCCGTGTGCGAGACTGAGGCTCAGCGTGGTTCAGTGTCCTGCCCAATCCCAGAGCTAGTAAATGGCAGAGTCAAGATTTGAACCCACGTCTTTCTGACTCCAACGCCCTGACACAAGGCCCACCTGTACCCATCAAGTCTCACTGCAAAACTGGAGGCCAAAGTCAGGTCTGAGCTGCTTGCAACAGCTGAGGCAGGATGTACCCCTGGGGCCTTAGAGGAAAGGCCCATTGAAACCAGGTGTGATTAGAGAGTGTAGCCGTAGGATGAACAAAGCCTGAGGCCTCTGTGAAGTGTGGGAACCAGGTGTCTGAGGGATCTGAGGCCCCTGAGTGCCTTGACCCATCTGCCACCATCATCATTTTGCCCCCCAAAAGGTGCAGCTTTGCCATGAAAGCCCATCTGCAAGTCAGGCTGCCCCTGCTCCTCCCAGCTCTAAGGTTGCCATAGCAACCATTTGAGGCAGCTGAGATTTTCTCTAAAGAAGGGGTCCCTCACAGACAAGGGGGGATATTGGAGGGGAGGAGGGGGAGGGAGAGTCTTGGAGAGTGTTGTCGGCCACCTTGTTCTCTGCTCGAGTGGGCACAGGGGCCTGGGAGAGTTCAGAGAAGTGGAGAGCCCAGAGGGTTCGGTAAAACTCACCAGGTACCTCAAACCTCAGCACGCAGAGAAGATGGTCAAATTTGCAGAGCTTTAGGGTAAACTGGAGGCAACTTCGGAGCGTCTATTGGGGACTAGGTGAAAAAAAACTTTAATATGACATTTTCTTTATATTATATAATTTTTATAAGAAAAATGAGTACAAAGAAATAGAATATCAATTTTTGAATATGTACAAACCTTCCCAGTAAAATCTTCAAAAAATTTAATAAGAAACTTGAGCATGCTTCCATGAACACAGTTTTTGTAATATCAGGCTTTACATGTGAAATGGCCATACTCAATTTTTGATGGGGGCTTTTTAATGATGATCTCTTGAAATTCCTGAAAGTCACTATCGATAGGCAACTTGTTCACACAAGTACACAATAAAAAATGTAAGGCCCTTTCACAACCATTCAAAAGTGTATAACACTTGAAATTATATGAAAAGAAAGTAACAGCTCTTCTTCTTTCCTTGACAAATGTCACGTTGAGATTCCTTGTTACAATATGAATGGATGCGATCAAACCTTTCATATCGAGTATTTCGAAGTAATGATGATGCTCTAATTTGCAGAAAAGGCACATGTTGCTGGAGCTCTCTCCCCGCAGAACACAGATGCCACTAACAAGACACTCCACCTGCAAGGGGGCTGCAGCTGCTGCCAAATGTGTAGTCAGGGATGTAGAGCCTTCTCCTAGAGCTGCTCCCCATGGAGATCCTGACCAGCTTCTTGATCCCCCCCCCCTTCATGACTTGGCCCACCCTGAACCGGGCACCGGGCACCAGAACACCAGGAAGGTGAACTATACAGCTGGCTGCTGACATAGGTGTTAGGTGGCAAAGCGCCTCCTTAGCCATGCCCAACCAAACATGGTATCAGACGTGTCTGGCCATCCTGAAGCCTGCGGGAACCACAGGGCCTCCTCTACTTCCCTCTGAGAGGCCAGGATGCCTGGGCTCTGTCTGGTGAGGGAACACACACCATCCTAGTTTGCCTGGGGCTGAGAGGTTCCCAGGGATGCGGTTCTTTCAGTGCTGAAATTGGGAAAGTCCCAGGCAAGCTGAAATGAGTTGGTCATCCTACATGGCCACCTGAAGGTTATAAGAATCAGCTTCTTGCTGCACACCTGTAACCCATGTGTTGCACACACACATCGGGTTAGAGCAGTGTTTATCAAACATTTGTGTGCCTGTGAATAACCTTGGGAATCTCTACCTTAAATGAAGATTCTAAGTCAGTCATCTGGACAGAGCCCAAGATTCTACCTTTCTAACAGGCTCCCAGGTGAGGCAGATGCTGCTGGAGCATAAACTACACTTTGAGCTACAAGAGCTTGGGTCACAGCATTGAAACCAAAGACAAGACTCCATCGCTATGAAAGGAAATCTGCAGCCAACAGTCCCAGAGGAGCAAGAAAGAGAGCAGAAAAGTGTCACTGAATCCCATCCCCACCATTTGAAAACCAATCACCCCCAAAGGCCCACAGATTTGGAGAGCCGCTCTCTGTAGCAGGGCAAGTGTTACCCATGAGGACAGATTTCCTATTGCCTCTAAGCCGCTGAATTTCAAGACCAGTTGACATCAGCTAGACCCCCACATGTGTCATTACAGAGAGTCTCAGGAAGTGGTGACCTCATCAGGCAAGGTCCCCAACTTTATGGTATTTTCTGGCTAGCTAACAGTTCATGCAGCCAAAACTGTGTGTATTGGTCTTCACTCATCCCCTTGTTCATTCATTCATTGGCCAAACAGTGTCTGAGAATCTATTATGTGTTAGATACTCAAAAAGGATACCCTGGTACTGCAGTTTGGGGTAATAAAAAGTGCCACATACAGGCAGATGACCCTGTTATTGAAAACAACTAAAATATCTGGATAAAACTTTAAAAAAGTCTTCTTAAATGTCAGATAGCTGGCAAGAAAGTAAATAATGCATGAAGTAAAACAAAATGCAATGAATGAAAGCAGGTACCAAAGAGGTAAGGAGAGTAGCAGGTGTGTTTGCTCAGAGGACGTTCACTGAACCCCGTGACAGAGTTTTGCTTTTCTGGTGTCCTTGGGCTAAGCTGACAAAACCAAGGATATGCCCAAGGTAGGGAATCTGATAGGAGTTTCTTCCCTCAAATAGCTGAGACTTCAAAGGGCCATACTCTCAGGTTGAGGACAAAGGACAAATGCCAACCATCCCCTCCTTTATGGGGATTGTGAGAAAAGTGGATCGTCTTGAGTAAAAAGTGGAAAAAGTAACTACTGAGAATTCTGAACCACCAGCCACCCCTTATACAAGTTTGTAAACTGAGTTTACATAACCTCGGTGGCCCCAAACTCCACAAACTGAGAATTTAATTTACAGTGGTTGCTGCCAGAAAGTGCCCCCAACAACCCGACAGATGAAAAAACTAAAAACAAATATTCTTTGGAAGGGTTTTCTGCAATCCCAGGTCTTACAAATTTCCATAAATAGAAATCCCCCCCCCAAAATGAGCAAACCACAGCACAAAACTAACCAGATACCTGAGGAAACAAGGCAACATGACTGAGGACCAACAGAAACAGCTGGCAGCAAGACAGACATGCAAGGGTTTCAGGTCCTGGACTTATCATACAACTTGGAAAATTATTATGTGTGCTATTTTAAAATACATTTTTTAAATGTCTTAAAATATGTGCAGAGAACAAGAAATAGTAAAGGATAACTAAGCAGATTTGAAAAAGAAACAAAGACATCTAGAAATGAATACATATTATAACCTAAATTAAATACTGGGTGAGCATACTTAACTGCAAATTAAACAAAGCTAAAGAGGGAATTGGTGAACTGGAAAATAATTACAAAGAAACAATCCATCATTAAGCACAAAATGCAAAAAGATAGACTATTAAACGGGCAAAAAAGAATGAAGAATAGGGTAAGCAGGCCTAATATATGGCTAATTAGAGTCCCAGAAGGAAAATGCAAAAGGATGAATCAGACACAATATTTTAAAAACTAATGGCTGAGATATTTTTAGAACTGATGAAAGATATCAATCCTCAGGTTCAAAAGCCCAGAGAATCCAAAAAGATTCAATAAAAAGAATCCCACACTTAGATTCATAGTAAAACTTCAAACTCCAAAGTCCATGAGAAGTTTTTTGAAGCAGCCAGAAAGAAAATACTGATTATTTTTAGAAGGAGCACCACTTGATGATTGTTGATCCT
>VMDR010015088.1:0-22786 GCA_007922815.1 Macrotus californicus | reverse complement strand
TTTTGTTATGTTTCTTTTCCATTAAGGTCAAAATAGTTTCTCATATCCCTTTGATTTCTTTTTTGACTCCTAAATTTATATAGAAATTTGTTTCTTAATTTCCAAATATTTGATGATTTTCCATATTTCTTTCTGTTATATTGATTTCTACTTTAATTCCATGTTTACCAGAGAATATACTTTGAATAATTTCAGTCAAATTTATTGAGCTAAATTTTATTGCCTGGTAATAAAATTTATGACAAGGAGTCAGCTGTTAATGGTTTCATCAGTCTCCTACCACTCAGGAGTGAATAACCACACGGAAATTAGAGTGGGAAAGTTTTATAGAATTATTAAACTGAGACAGGGGATTGACCCTAAAGGTATAAAGAGAACTCTAAGATGGTGTATTAAGGACTGAGGAGAAGTACCCAGGGAAGGACAAACTTGGAAAGGGGAGTTCCCCGACCTCTCAAAGAGACGGTGTGGCTGCAGAACACTGGATGGTGGAGAAATACTTTTGAGTTGCCTGGCCAGAGATCCATAATTACTGGGCAAAGAGAAAACCACCCACACTGATCCACAGATGAGCTGAGGCTAGTAGGTGGGCACACAGGAGGAGTTGGATGTTGGGAGTTGGCTCACTGGCAGAGCAGTGCTTGAGCTGGGGTGTGCAGTGTTTATGCGGGGAGTACGTCTGTTGACAGCCCTCCAGGATGCAGGCCAGAGGAGGGTGGTGGTGGCTGCATAGGAAGAGGCGGAGGAAACAACCCTTCGGAATGTAGGCAGGTCAAGGCTGTTAGGTGGGTGTGCAGAAGGAGTTGGGGCTCTGTTGACAGCACTGGCGTGGTGTGTGCAGTGTTTGAATTGGTGGTGCCATGGTAACATGGTCACTAGGCTTGGGTTCGGGCTTGAGGTTGCTAAGGGACTGAGTGCACCACACATATGTACTGCAAACAGACAATGTACAGGAACAAGAAAAGGTAAATAACAGTACATTGGAGCTGGGAAGAGAAGCCCGTTTTCTCCTTTAATGGTCCTCTAGTGCTCTCTACTGACAAAGCTTAACATGTTCAATGTAAAAAAACTTAGAGTGCAACCCATTAACACAGAGCACATACTGAAGGGTGAACTTGGAGCTGAAAGGCAATTGTGTGTTAGTAGGTATAGTTGTATTCTCATTCTCCTTCAGGCGATGAGTTAGTTGTTTGTCTCTATTTCAGCAGTTTGACTATGATAGGTCTGAGTGTGGAATCTCTTTGTGTTCATCCCACTTAGGATTTATTGAACTTTTTGATTCTGTAGAATAATATTTTGGTGAAATTTGTGGAGCTTTTGACTCTTACTTCTTTAAGTATTCCTTCTCTTTTCTCTCTCCTTTTGGGACTCTCATTATGCATATGTTGGGATGCTTGAAAATGACCTGCAGGTATGTGAGTTCTATCGGAATTTCTTGAGACTTTCTTTCTCTTTTTAGATCAGATCATTTCCATTGGGCTGTCAAGTTCTCTGATTAATCTGTCATCTCAAAACTGCTGTTGCCCATCTAGTGGTTTTGTTTATTTTGGTTACTGTATGTTTTAACCCTAGAATTTCCTTTGTTTGCGTGATTCTTTTTTATTGAGATTCTCCTTTTGGCAGTTATATTTTAATTCTTTAAAATGGTTTTGTATAATTCTTTTAATATATGTACAATAGCAACTTTGAAGTCTTCGCTAAATCTGACTCAAAGTTAATTTCTATTGACAGCTTTCTCTCCCTGAATCAATCATACTCTCTTTTTTTTGCATATATTGTAATATTTTGTTGAAAACTGGATATTTTAGGTAATGTATAGCAGCAATTCTGGATATTTTTCATGTAGGCTTTAAATTTTTTTTTTTGTAATTTGTTTGGACTTGAGCTGCAGGATATACGCTTTCTTATGATGTATTGCCCTGATTTTTCTGGTCAGCTTTTTAAATTTAAATTTAAATGTTTTATTTTAGTTTCCTAGGAGGTCATACCAGTGTCTGCCTAGTTTGGTGGTTAGCCACTGCTGGCTCCCGTGCTAGAGCCTGGGAGGCTTCTCCCTTTTGTCAACTGATGTGTGCCGGGGTTGGAGAGCACTTTAACATTTAGGACATTTCAGGTCTGCTCTGGCTTTTATTTCCTGCTAGGCCCTCTTACATCTCTGTTCCAGTCAGGGATGTATGTGGACAGCTTGGCCCTCTTTGCCCTTCCCTCCCTGGGCATGCTGCCTCCCAGCCAGCTGGGGTGGTGGGGACAGTCTAGCCAGTCCTTCCATTGTTTTTTTTCATTTCCACATCTCCTGGTTAAATGTGTAGCTGATCCACTGTTCCACCCACCTCAACCACCACTGTGGCCTCACGCTAGAGAGCTGTGTGATTTCTCCATTTGTTTCCTACCAACCTTGTTCATTTCACTGGTTACTCTGCTGGGTGTGAGCTTTTGCCCCTGGCTACAAAGATCTGTTGTTTCTGGCATCAGCCCTGCTGCCTTTCACAGCCAGCCTCACACCGGTAGAACTACTGTACCAGCTGAGCTGTGCAAAGGAAGATGTGAACAACCCCAGAACAGGCTGCTCTCTCCTCCTTTCTGACTTAAGTAATAGCAGCTTTTCAGAAATCGGTGCTTCTCACTTTATTTGCCTTTGGTTCATTTCCAGATGCTCAGAATGGTTGCTTTTGAGAGTCTTGTTCACTTTCATTATAGTCTAGTGGGGAGATTTTCTGACGTCATCACTCTACCATAAGCAGATACCCTGTATTTCAAATCTTCTGAAAACTTGTACTCATTCAACATTTAGTGTTAATGTTGAGATGTCCCAGTTTTCTTTATATTGTCAAGATGTCCCAATGATATCTATTTAGGATTTTAATTTAAATTAGATTAAGCTCTTTATGCTAATTATTATATAACATGTTTAGATATCAATACTGTCTTCTTAAACATTTTATTTAGGAAGTTATGATGTGATGACCCCAATGGTTGATATGCTCATGAAACTTTTTCGAAACATGGTGAATGTGAAGATGCCATTTCATTTAACCCTTTTGAGTGTGTGCTTCTGCAACCTTAAAGCAGTGAGAACTGCTAAGAAAGGGACCATTGATTATTACTTAACACCATTGTCATCGACAGTGCCGCACTCTGGCAAGCGCAGTTTGGTGAGTACCCTACTGTTGGATTTGTGTAGTTAGATTACAAATTTGTTTGTGTTTAACTGATATCATTTAGAGTTTCTTTTGGATTATGTTTTTTGAATGACTTCCATGTATGTTATGCCTGTCTTACTGCAGTGCTAGCCTTGAGTATACCGTACTGTGATCAAGAAGAAAGTGTGAGCATCACTGGATATAAAAAGAAAACCATTAGAGATTTTCTGTTTAGCACCCTCTCTGTGTTTTGTTAAAGTATTTAAATTTGCTTGGTTTTGAAATTAAATTGAATTCTAATGGCAAAATTGATAGAAAATGACTACTCATTTTATAGTTATCATATTTTCAGATGACTAAAACAAAACCCTGTATATGGCCATCTGGCAAACCTCTATTTACTAAATGTGGGATGCTTTAAAAAATAATCAACTTTTACTAAATTTTCCGTGCCTACAATGAACTTTTAAAGCATTTTCATTATTTTTTTTATTTTTTATTGTTTAATCAGTAAGTATAATTTTAGTAATATTTTATTTACATTTAAGTTTAAAATGAAAACAGAATAGTGTTATAGAAATAATGAATTAGTGCTCTTTTTAAATTACTTTTTGTCTTCAGACCAATTTTACTCCATTTATTAACTGAAATTTTAAAAGGTGTTGACTTTACTTTTTAATTTGTAGAATGAGAATTAAAAGTCTGTGATTTACAGTAGCATTAGAGAGGTAAACATAAGTGAGAGTACCTTGTGTGTGTATGATCCTCAATAAGTACATGGCCTGAATCTCTTCTCCTTCTACGTTTTTGAAATTACTGTGTTGATGTTTTCTGAGTTATATTTGACTGTGTATACATTTTTATGATGCTTAAAATTAGATGGAAATTGAAGTGAAAAAGTTTACATAAGAAATTATACAAGTTAGAATTGCAGGTGATTTTATAGTTTTATTTTATTTACATATAAAAGAGGTAGTGAAGGGTAAAGGGAGTCAGTTACATGGTTTGGGAAGAAGGTGTGGCTTTGGGTGGCGGGCACACAGTGCAGTCTCGAGATGATGTATCACAGAGCTGTGCACTTGAAACCTGGATACTTTTATTAACCAACATCACCCCATTAAATTTAATTTTTAAAAAGTGTTATACCTTAACAATGATGTTGGATTTTTACCATAGAAGTATTTTTTTTCTTCTTGTTAAATAGTAACAGTTTAGAATAGGGATTTTCAGAAAACTAGTCCTTGATGCTCTATGGATCAAGTAAATATACATGTATTTAAATACTTAGATACCCCTGGGTGAATCATTTACTTCCTAGGCCACTCTTCTACTCACAGAGTTGGAAGTTTGGGTACATGATTAAGACCCTTTCCGTGTCTCTAAATGCATACCTACCTTCTGGCTCAGTGCTATTTAGGAAGGAAACCTCTTCCTACCATAGTGAGTAAGGATCTACACAATAGTGTGACTAACTGAGATGAGCTAATCATCTCTGGTTGTTTGGAACCGGCTGAAAGGATGGAAGTTACTGAGTAGGGTAGAAACACATCCGCCAGATAATAGGTACTCTCATACTTTAGCAAGATGAATATACACAGATATTAGGTATCTAAATTATTCTGTTATCCTGTATTCTAGAAAATGAAAGATACTCATATGGAGGATTTTTCCAAAGACAAAGAAACAAATTGGAATTTTCTACCAACTGGAAGAATTGAAAGTACAAAAACTGGGAAGTCTCCACTCAATACTATAAATTTTTCCAAAGCAGACAGGGATGAATTTCCACTCTCTTCACTTCCTGAGGGTATTGACCAAGAAGTCTTTAAGCAGCTTCCAGTAGATATTCAAGAAGAAATCCTTTCTGGGAAATCTAGAGAAAAGGTTCAAGCGAAAGGAAGTTTGAGTTATCCATTACATGCCTCCAGAGGAATATTATCTTTCTTTTCTACAAAACAAATGCAAGATAGTTCCTTAGATCCTAGAGATCATTTATCTAATAGCAAACAGACACCCTCTGTATCTCCCTGTGAACCAGGAACCTCAGGCTTAAGTAACAGTAGTTCCTCTTATGAGTCCAGCCAAAAGGGTTATTCACATTCCCTAGCCAGTAAATTAAAAGATGAAGGAATGAGTCAAGGACCTAAAGACTCTCAAGGATTCCACTTTCCAAATACAAACCCTCCTGTATCTATTTTCCGTTCATTTCCAAATTTACAGAGTGAGCAACTTTTCTCCAAAAACTTCACTACAGATAGCCATAAGCCACCTGCAGCGACAGTGCCTCATCATGAAGGACTTGCAGAAAATAGAGAGCAAGATCCTTCTGCTGAGAAAATTACTTTTCCTTCTGATGTTGACCCTGAAGTTTTCTATGAACTACCAGAAGAGGTACAAAAAGAGCTATTGGCTGATTGGAAGAGAACAGGATTGGATTTGCACAATGTACATAAATAAGCATGCTGAGGAAAAAAGGTCTGAAAAGCAAGGGAAAGACATTGTTAAGCTCATCTAAATTAAACACTAATAGATATATAATAATGTAGCAATCCAGTATAAAATGTTCCAAATAAAGCAAGAATACCTATGGGAAATAAATTCTGGCACAAAGTATAAAAATTTATAACAGAGGAAGTAATGTGTAACATTACCTTCCTCTTATTTTTAAAACTATTTTATATTGCTTTTCAGTAAAAAAATACTTTGGTAAGCATTAGTACATTTTCCATAAATTGAAGGGAAAGGTATATATGCCTGCATATAAGAAATAGACTGGCCAAATCATTGCTTTGCTATAGCAAAGAACTTATTTTTTTCTGTGAAAATTGAACCCATTAAGAAATAACCAGATAGCCCTAGCTAGTGTGGCTCATTGGATTGAGTGCCAACCCGAGAACCAAAAGGTCACAGGTTCGATTCCCAGTCAGGGCACAGGCCTGGGTTGCAGGCCGGGTCCCAGTAGGGGGCATGTGAGAGGCAACCAATGAATGCACTTTGATGTTTCTCTCTCTCTTCCTCCCTTCCCCATCTCTAAAAATAAATAAATAAAATCTTTTTTTAAAAAAAGAAACAGCCAGATAAGTTCTCCTGCCAACTTACTGATTAAAAATGTAGATAGCTTTGAAGTACTGTGTACCATTAAGTTAATTTTAAAAAATACCAAAGTGATGCATATTCAATGAATGCCTCTTATTACACCTAGAACCTACCATCATGCCTGGCACACAGAAGGCACTCAATCATTAGTAAATGAATTGCATGGCAGGGGCGTGTATTTACATGTGGAGAATGAGAAGGAACCTTTCATGCAGGTAGATGAAGGGAAGGATGAACACCAGAAGTGCAAGGTGGTGGGTCTATAGGAGTTCTAGATGCTGGAGGAAGCCCATTTCCTTCTGACCAGTCTCCAGGGTCTGAAAGCGGTGGATTACGCGTTTTTGCATCTTCCCAGATTTGGGAGGTGAGATTCAGAATGTCACACAACAAATACACAGTTAACTAAATTGATGGACGTCCTTTTTCTCCCATTGTTACTGCCTTCACCTTCTGCCTGCCAGATCAAAAATTAGATGTAAGATTGTGGACACCTTACAATTTGTGAGACATAAAGGATGTCTCTAGAACACACCCAAGTATTACTTAGCACTGTTTGGAGGAGTCCTATTTATAACCTTTGCATGTATAATGTAAAGACAAAAATAAAGTGCACAACTGTGAATAAAGAATAGCCTAAAAGTACTTCTAGGTAAGGAGTTTGAACTTCATTTCGGGATTTTTGAAATTTGAAAATGCCCAAGGATCTTTAACAGGGAGTTTGAGGTTATCAAAAACAGTAACTTGTAGCAAGAACATCAGAGGTTATTCACCATGCAGATACTTGGTGCTGTGACTGTAGAAGTTTGTACATGTAGTATTCTGATAAGGTAGTTACACTCATAAAAGGAGTTTATCACTTTTTTAGGTAATTCAATTTTTTAAAATAATAATCCTTGTAGTTATTTCAGCCAAAAATCAGCATCTGACTATATCGTTTATCTCATCTGCTTTTAATAAAATGATCTTTTTTTCCTTGGCGTTGTACAAATTTATAACGTGTGGAAGTATGAATTTATTATTTATTCTTGATATATGCTGGCATCCTGTAACTTTCAGTTCTTGTTAGTTCTATGAAAGTCTTAGCCACTAGCCCTTCAAATGCTGCCGCCCCGTTCTAGGACTCTGGACTGCAGAAATGATGGGCCTTTCTTACTCACTCTTCGTGTCCTTAATCTCTGCCACGTTTCATTGTCTGTCTGCTACATTTCGGCCGATTTCATCAGCTCTGTTCACTGGTTTGTTTTTCATTAATATCTGATCTATTTAAAACGTTAATGATTTTAATTTCAGTGAGTATATTTTTCATTTGATTCTTTTTCTAATATTCCTTGTAAAAACTCATATTTTATATTCTGATTATTTCAATACCACCTTAAGTTTTTGCCAGTCTAAATTTTCTGATATTGATGTGTATCATTTTAACTTGTTTGAGTGTGTAGCTCAACTTAGTCTGTGGGAAGGCAAAGGCTCTAAATCACAGATGCTTCCCTCCAATATGATTTGCATCTGCTCCCAGTGAGGCGCAGTGCCAGTCCACTGGCACCACGTTAGCCCCTTCTTGGTCCTGACTCGCAGTCTGTAGTCTTAGTTTGAGCTGCCTGACCTTGCCACTGTCCTATGGTTTTCTCTCCAGAGGTCAATTGCAGGCTATTTGCCTTTAGGGTAAACTACCTTCCAAGCTGTTTGCCTGATGCTTCCTGCCCCTTTCCTGCTTTTGTTTCCCGTTTTCCCCTCCCAGTGTGAGGGTAGAGGGATGGGGCTGAGACTTCTCTCTTACATACAGCACAACCAGCAATGAGTGACAAAGTCTGTTTTGCACAGGGGGGACTTTTTTTTTTAAAGATTTATTTATTTTTAGAGAGAGGGGAAGGGAGGGAGAAAGAGAGGGAGAGAAACATCAATGTGTGGTTCCCTCTCACTTGGCCCCCACTGGGGACCTGGCCCGCAAACCCAGGCATGTGCCCTGACTGGGAATCGAACTGGCAACCCTCTGGTTCACAGCCCGCGCTCAATCCACTGAGCTACACCAGCCAGGGCAGGGTGCGGGGGGATGACTCTTAAACATTTGTGTCCCCCCATAGTGTGGGAGGACAAGTCTACTTGGATGTATTTTTTCCATCTTATTATTTGCTACCTATTTTACCTATTTTTGCCTTATTCTGTGCTATGCTTCTTTCCCATCCTTTCCCCCTTTCTGTCTTTTTGGATTGGCTGAGCTTTCTATTTATTATGTTTCCATTTACCGATTTGAAATTTAAACATTCGAAGTGTTGTACCTTTGATTCCCTTAAAAAATTTAACATGCTTAACCTCTAAAAATGGTAAATATCTGTACCCTCTTTGCAAACACAAGAATGTTAAAATACATTAATTCTAGTCAAATTCCTCTAGTTCTTAATTTAACCTGCAAGTTGGATATTATTTTACATACTCTTCAGGTTTGCCCACGTTATTTTTTTGGCTCACCTTTTTTTTGCATCTCCGACATTCCTTCAAAGTAGAATTGTTTTTACTTTCTGAAACCATGTCTTTAGCACTGTGGATTTAGAATTGATTTCTCTTGGGCTGTTTTAAGATACTCACTTTTGTCTTTGGAGACATGTAGTCTTTTTATTATATCTAGCTACAGGCTTGTTTTTATCATGTTTTATCATGTAGCTCACTGATGCTCTGCTCATTTGTTTTCATCTTCTGTTTCCCTTTAGATAGTTTTTATTGCATTGTCTTCAAGTTCACTAATGATTCTTCCATGATATTTCATCTGTTATTTCCATTCAGTGTAGTTTTCCTGTCAGGCATTTTATTTCTCTGGATACCTGAATTGGTTTGTTTTCGTATCTTCCATGTCTCTACTTAATATGTTCAATTTTTCTCCATCCTCTTGCACATATGAAATATTAATCATAGTAATTGTTTTAAAGTCTTTCTGTAGCTCATTTCTGCATGTATTTCTATTGATTTTTTTTCCTCTTTATTATGGGTCATATTTTTCTGCTCTGCATGCTTGGTAATTCTTTAAATTGTATAGTAGACATGGTGAATTTTGCTTGTTGGATAATGGTTGTTTTTGTTTTTTATAAATATCTATGAGTTGTTCTTGGTAGCTTTGAAAAGTTACTTTATTGCTTATGGCCAAAGCAGCATTTATTATAGGAACAATATTACCCTACTACTAAGGCAAAATCCTTCTGAAGACCAATGTGCCCTGTGACTTGTGAGGGTTTTTCTCTTGACTTTGACTTGACATAACACAATGTATTTCTGGTCCTGTGTGGGCTCAGGAGATTCTTCTCTTTGTACCTTTCGGGTGGTTCCTCCCCACAGTTGTGTAATTTCTTGTACTGACCAGTACAAGACTCTCTTTTCTCCAGCACTCTGCGCTGTGAACTCCAGCCCCTTTGATGTCTCCAGACTCTGGGCTCTGCTCAGTGCACAGACTGCTAGGCTCTCTCGGGCTCTCCTCTCCCAATACTGCACCCTAGAAACGAGATAATGAGCTGGGGCAATTTTAGGGTCTCATTCATAGACTTTTAAGAGTACTTTCTTCTCTAAATGTTCCTTTCTGTAGCATCCTATTCTTTTATTGGATACAATATTTTCTCATCTCTCTAAAGATGTAGTGATAGAACTTCCAAAGATTTCCTTGTAGTTGAGTTTGCTTTTATGTGTTTAAGAGCGTGGGACTAAAAATCTGATTGTTTCTGCTGGCAACTTATTCCTGCTGTTCTTTTTTCTCATGTGTCCTGTGATTTTGGAGTGTGGGCTCCCATTGCCGGGCTTTGTTTGTGGGGCTCCTGTGAGGTCTGGATAACGTTGTCCCTCCCCAGAATACTTGCTCTGGCTTCTGCCAGCACTTTGGGGAGCCATAGCTGGGACCATTTTAATTTCTCATTTTGAAAATTAAGCCTTAGATTTGGGCAGACTGTGGGCATGAAATTCCCAGGGGGTACTCCTATCCCCTTGTCCCACCCCATTAGTTTTGTCTTTTATTTTACAATTGGATTATTTCGTCCACATAGTTCACCACTGTAATGAGAGAACAGCCCTGCGAGGTTCTTGGTCGGTCTCATCCCCGTCACCTTGTATGAGTCCCAGGTGTTGTCTTCCGTCTACAGACTTAGATTTAATTACTCTGTGTTCTTACCACATTCCTCTCTTGAACACCATCACCCCTTGGACGTAAATTATTCAGTGGTGCGGAATTCACTTCATCCTGTTACCTCACAGTGTTGCTGGCGCTGTTTTTCCCTGTAATCTCTGTATATAACCTTGTCCCCCTGTGAAGTTAATGATGATGCCTCACTTTTGGTTTACAAAGAGAGTCCTGTTTTTGATATGTACAGGTGAGGTTCTCATAATTTGGTGATACTTCGGGCATCCTTCCTTTCTTTCCTAAATTGTATTTATTGCATTTTAGATATACCAAAGATTAAAATACTACTTTTAAAGTATTTTTAAAATATGTTAAAATCCTTTGAGAAAACTATAAACTTTCAAATGCTGCTTTGGGCAGGAAAATGGAACTTCTGTAGGTATTTTAAGCATGAACAATTTAATTTAGTGAATTAAATGCTTACAAAGTCATGGCGGAGCTGAAGGTTCTGGGCTAGGGCTCCAGAAGCCAATCGGGAACCAGGCAGAAGCAGTCCAGATAAGCTGTCTCTCTTGAAGCGTCAGTGGAACTACGAGGAACTATGAATTCAAGAAGCTGGAATCAATGTGCATCACCACTGCCACTGCCTGACATTCAGAAGACTGGAAAACAGTTACCCACAATTGTCACCTGGAAATCAGGAACCAGGACTCAGGAAGCTGCTGCTCCTCTGTCTTTGATGCCCCCACCTCTTGGCACAGAAGAATCTGGCAGGTGGACCCTGGAACATAGGAAAAAAGGTTCACATTTTGTCTTTGGTAGCCAAAGAAAGAACAACAAAAAAAGAAAAATGTTCTCTGCCCTCAGCTCTCACAAGACTTCAGCCAATGGTGTGACATGGTTTGCAACCGGCAGACTAGGTGCAGTCAACCCCGGGATACATGTTTCTCTCAGTTTTCCGTCCTCTCCAGTTAGAAGCAAGGTGGAATGGGGCTGAGCCGGCCAATACGCGGAATCTGTCACCTCTGGGTGTGTGTGTGTCTGTTTGCATATGCACATGCATATATGTATTAAATTTTTTGAAAACTCATTGCTACAGTATATTTGTGTCATAGAGGCAATTTCTTGTTGTCCCACACTTACAACTTGTACTGTAATAAAATTCAGCCTGTAGTTGACTTATGTAAACAAATGTGGGTACAGATATACTGAGACAGAAAAATTGAAGGTATTAATAGTAGAATATTCCATCTTTAGATTTAGCCGAACTATCATATTCTAGTTCATTGTAAACCTTCTTGATGTAACAGCCTAACAGTAAAAAGAATTTGGATATACACACTCCTAAAATCAGAATATTTAACTACGGATACACTGAAGTTTAGCTTTAGCCTTGGTATTCCGCCAAATTCAGTTATTTGCCCATTAAGTAACTGAATAATTAACTAGTTTAGGGTCATTTGTAGCATTACTAAAATTGTGTGTGAAATTATCATGTGATTATGTAGGTTACCATCATATCTAATCAGTGTTAATGAATCCAGTAAAAAATAAGGCATTAATTTAGATTTATTATTAGCACCTGGGTATTCATTTTCACATAGAGGTAAGCATTTCAGATTCAACAAAATGAAATCTCATGACCTTTCTCTAATAATTCCATCAAAGTATAAATTTAAGTTATTATTTCAAAGTAAAATGTTCATTAATCAATGATGATGAATGCTATTTTATGTAGAAAACAGTTATTAACTATTAAGTAGGGAAAGAAATTGACAGTTGATACAAATATTGACAGTAAATGCTTGATAACTTTATGATGATCATATATTCTTTTTGAGTCAAAAAATGTGTTGTTTTGTGGCATTATTTTGGTAATAGATAACTGCTACAAAAGTTGGCACCTGAAAACGGAGAACTGTACAACAGAAACCTAAAATATGTCGTATTGGCTTTTGAGCAGCAGGGAATTTAGAGAACTGTTAGCAGACGATGGAATCATGGCGAGGAAACTGCTTTATTAAGAGGCTGTTATGAAACATTTGATAAAACCGTTGCCTGTGTACCTTGGAAAACTGAAACCAAATGAACTTTGGCTTTGGGCAAGGATATCTCCAGGTAAAGTGTAGAAAGTGCCACCTGGTGGCTTTTAACTGCATAGACTGAAGTACTGCAAGAAAGAGTTGAGCTTTAAAACAAAAAAACAAACAAAAAAAACCTGGTTAGGTTGCAAGCAGAAGTTAAAGGTATTCTAGAGAGCCAGAGCTACCAAACTGGAGAATAAAACTCTTGTCTTACCACTAGCGGCCCAGATAGCAAAGTCAAAGACAGGAGCACACATCCAACATCAAGATTGTGACTATCGGACATTTCGATAAGACTTCTGAGAGAGCTAAGGTGGTGTTGAGTAGATCTTCTCAAGTAGTCAAAAGCCCAAGGGTGTGCTTCCATAGAAGCCTGATCCAAAAGTGCCAATGAGAAAACCTAGAAAAGCATATGTTGATACCACTTCTTAATGGACCACCACCAGATACAGAGAGCTCAAAGTTTTATGGAGAGAGGTACTAGCAAAAACACCAACTGCCAGGCTCAAGATAGAGGAAGCTATAAAAATGTCTCTTAGCCCTGGACTGTTTCGGGGTAGAGAGCAGCCTGAAAAAGTGAATCAGCTACAAACAAGGATCATTTCTCCAGAAAGAACAGAGAAGGGATGGAAGAGGAGGCCATCTCAGTTTTTGTCATGAAAAGCTGTGGAGAACAACGAGTCAGGGAGTGACTCCCAGAGAGCAGGTCTAATTGGGGACCAGGATATAATTTTACAACATTTTTTAGGGGTATGAAGACCACTGCTTCAACATATCACCTGAGTGTCCTTTTTGTTATACCTGTCTCTGTGGTGCTTCAGATGCTGGGTAGAGAATACCCAGTAGCAGTTTGTGTGGTCTTAAATCGCTATTTGAGTTTACTAGGGCTTTACACTCAAGAAAGCCTTCCCAATATTTAGTGGAGAGTCCCTTTACTATTGATATGTTTATACATTTACTACATGACTTGTTTACAAATTCTGGCTGTCTACAGTGTTGGGCTGCAAGGAAGGAGAAGGGACAAAAGAATCCCTTTCTTTTCAGTACCTTTCTCTGAGACAATGAATGAGACTACACCTTTTCTCCAGCAGGACACTGGGCAGAGTTGCCACCCTCAGTGGAATGTCTAGATCTTAGCCTTTGTCTTATGTGTTTTTTCCCAGTGGAAAGGGAAAGTTGACAAGGCACAAGGGGACTTTGCCTGTGAAGCCCCTTTAGGCTATGTGGCTTCCCAGCTAGAGTCCCTGCCAGCAGCTGATTTGGAGTAATAACCCTTCGTTGTTTGTTTTGTTCTCTCCTGCTGTGAAGGATAAAGTTTTGGCCATACATTCATACATCAGCATCACCTGTACCAATTATATCCTGTCCGTTGATGCAAGAAAAATGTGACTTTTCTTTAGTTCTCTAATTCACGAGAGAAAACTTAAGGAATACCGATATAAAATGTAATTTTATTTTGACTTCCTTCATATAAATATTTATTCTTATACTCAGAGGTTTATATCTGACCAATATAAGGTTTTTACATGTCTTTATGTGCCAATATCTTTTACTTAATACAAAATCATTTAGCAAAAATTAAAATGTAAGGATTTGTGAAATGATATACATTGAATCAATGTACATGCAATGACTCATCTCTGATTTCTACAACTTTTCCTTACCTGAATTTCCCTACTGGAAGTCTCTTTCTGCAGGTATCCATTCTCAGTAGGCAGTAGATTTAGAAAGACTGCCTTCAGCATTCAGCATGCATTACTGATCAATGCAAATATAATTCTAGGAAAACTTTTTTTTAATTCACAAAAATGTCTTAATAATTCACAGAAGAGCTACTAATGGAGAAATAGAAAACATCAGGTTAAGGTTAACCAGGGAGGGGAAATTTGGGGAATGTGTGACTTGTCCCAGAAACCTCAAATCATCCTTTAAAATACTTATAAAGTTATTTTAAAGATCACATTTGGGGACAGGTTTTTTTTTTTTTTAAATAGACTATGCTGGTGCATATTTCTACTGATGAGTTAGGAATCCTTTAGTTAACAAATCACAAATTAAACTAAAAAACTGTTAAATAAATGAAAATCACACTTACTCTTGCAGAGGGGAACATACATAGCCACAAGCATGGTTATAACCATGGATATAATTTGAAGATTTTAGCTAAGTGATTTTAAAAAGTTAAAATGAAACCTGTTCCACAAAGGTAAAAAATTCTATTTCAAGTACATATTTAAAAAAATATGACACAGCTTTCAATTTAACTTTGTTGTTATCGACACTGATACTAGTTTTAGACACGGGCATGTGTGTTTGTGCATGTGAGTGTGTGCCCAGGCCCAGACTCAGGACACACCAGTGTGAGCACTATTGTCCTCTCAGAACTTTCCATGCTGCCATTTCTAAAGATGCTGTCGCCTTTTACATACAAGAAAAAGTGCAGAAGTATCATTACTTTCTGAGGTTTGAAGCAAAAGAAGTCACATGGAAAAAGACTATTCTATTAGGAGAGTGGGTTTATAGATTTTTTTTTTGTTCATTTTTTAAATAAAATATTTGATGTGTTTATTTGGTCTGTCAGTAAAGACAGTTTAAGTGACTTTTTCTACCAATTCGCTAACTTCAAAGTATAATTAAAAACCGGTAGACTTTGTTTTAGGAATTATGCAGCATAACTGGTGTATGAATATAGAAGGGAAATTATTTGATTGGGATCAATTATGATATATAAATTCTTTCTAAAAACATTTTAAAATATATTTCTTTATTCTGTACAATGGAATCCTCTTGTCAGAGAAGATGGATTTTTTCTATATGATTTTAACATAAGCCATCAATTCCGTGAGAAGCACAGTGTCAAACACTAGCTTAGGTCTAGCTGAGGATACAGACGTGGGTGAATGAATTTTCCATTTTAATGACCTGTTCCATTGTCTTAACAAGAGTCTGTTATGCTGGTATAATGGTAATGTCAGAAGTGATGCTAACATATTTTCCCCCTGTTTAAAATATGGAGATTATGCTTGCCTTTAAAAGAAAATTTGTTATATTCCATGAACAAATATGGGTCTTTGGTGAGGAATATTGGGGTGGTAGTTAATACAGATTTTGGAGAATCAGAAAGACTTGAGTTTTAATTCTGGTTCAGCATCTTATTGTTATCTAACTTATTTTCTCTGAATCTCTTATTTGTCTGAATTTCAGTTTCCTTAGGGTGAGATAAAGCATGCAAAATATTTGGCTCAAAGCATGGTAAACTAAACAAGAGCAAAAGAAACTTTAAGAAGAAAGCCATCAGTATTAATTGATAAATTCAAAGAAACTGTTTAAAGAAAATTCAGCACCAATCACTGAGTGACTGATTACAACTCTTTGTTGATTTTAACTCCTATACTGGTGTTTTAACCACTAAAAATGAGATAGAAATGGCCTGCTTTCAAAACACAGAAAATAACAGATCTGTGATTCAGGCAGCATTTTGTGTTGGAGGCAGCGAGTAAACGTGTATCTGCCCTCGTTTACAAACTGAGGCAACTCGGTGACAAGGACGTGAAGGTCATGAGCATCAGTCCTCAGTGGCATGCTGCAGCGGAACTAACCGTTTGTGTGAGTTCTGCTAAGCAGCGCTGAGTCAGTCTGGACTCTGAAACTTAGTTCTACAGATGTATCAGAAACCTTGTTGGGAAAATACTAATTAACACTTCAATGGCCCTATCCCCAAGTAGTTTTCAGGAGGGAAACCTATGCAGATAGTAGCGGTCAGATGAAATTGAACCATGGAGAGAAACAGGGTTCTAGGCCACGGTCCTGCCCAAGTCCCTTCGCTATGACTTACGCTGAGTTGTCTGGTTCCAAAGATCTTCAGGGTACGAACTGGAATGTTTCCAGTGAGTAATGCAAGTTTGGAAACGATCACCCACTGTGAGTGACACACTTTGGGGACTAAGGCTATATCAAAACCTCCACTTTCTGAAAGAAATGTAAGCATATTTATGTAAAGACTCATCTAGTGAAAATATCTTTAGGAGTCTTACCAGTTACTGGATATGCTCATTCTATGCAATTCAAATATAAAATGCTACATCTAAAAATTAATTTTGTTTCTCGGTAGTTCTAAAATGTGTGCTGTGAAGTTATCTCTGTACTCACTGATGCATGTTATAGATATGCTGCAAAAAGGAGACGTCATAATCATTGATTATGATGTTAAATGTCAGCTCCAGAGTTGGGTAAAAACATCAGGCTTGTCTAATTATACATGTATTTAGTAGTCTCACCAAATTAAAAAAAAAAGAAAGAAAATATATTTCCTTCAAAATATGAGTTAAAGGAAAAAATAATAACTCGTAGTTCTAAAATATGGGCAAAATGTTTCAACTGACAACATTTGTATGCCCTCCCCAGTGCTTGAAGTACATACACTACATTGACAGAGTCTTGGGGGCAAATTCAGCCCATGGCAAAACTTTGTGTAATGGTATGACATACAAACGAACGTGTCCTGAGACAAATAAAAAACGAACGAACGTGTCCTGAGACAAATAAAACCATAGAGATTGCAACAATTATTTAAGATCTAGTCTTTGTTTTGCTCCCCAAAGAATTTCACTGCATAAGACTGGCCTCTGTTTGGAAAAAGCAGGGCTTTGAAGTTTTAGGAACTTATCACCTAATCAGCTTGTGTTTTCTGTGTTAAAGGAACACTAGGTATGACTAAGTGCAAGGCAGCAAAAGCAAAAACAAACAAGTGGGGCCACATCAGACTAAAAAGCTTCTGCACAGCAAAGGAAACCATTAACAAGATGAAAAGGCAGCTTACAGAATGGGAGAAAATATTTGCAAATCAAATAATGTGTCTATTAATATACTTAATGCATAAAATTCAGAAAGTAATCTTTATATCATCTATTCGTTCAAATTTTAAAGCCTAACAGATTCAGTCACATGCACAACTAGAGAGAAGTACAGAACTAGAACCCCGATTTCCTGATTTCCAGTACAGCGCTATTTCTACTAGTCCACATTGGCTAGGTAGTATACTCTGAGAAGTATATCGATTTAGTGCCTGTGGTGTAAGGCCTCAAATTAAATGACCAATATTCTGTGCCGACAAAACATCTGGTGACAATAGGGTCTTGAATGTCCTAACTGCAAATTCCTCTCCTGAGTACCCCCACAAATAAGGACCCTGAGCCAAACAACCCTCCGATCACCAGGATCAGGCACAGACCCTTCTCATCCCTGAGCAGTGGGTTTCAGTTCCCTGCTGGCCTGGAGAATTATTTCAATAACCAATCGCCTCCTCCCACAGGAATCGGGGGGTCACTTCAACCTCTTGATTCTACAAAGCCCACCTCCTGGTTACTCACTCTGTTCCTGAGTATAAATCCCATGTCACACTGTGTGGCATGCTGTGTCCTTGAGAGTTTAGCCAAGCTACCCCATGGTATTTGCCTCAGCATCTATTTCGTTTGGCCAGGCAGCCTGTAGGGCCCTTAAACTGACACTAGCCCCCTCATGCCAGTGTATGTCCAAGAAAACAGTCCATACGCACAAGCAAGTGCAAGTTCCCGATACGACTTTCCTAATAGCCCTGTGTTCAACAGTCTCCCCAGCCTCCCAGGGCCTTTCCCCTTGAGAGCCCCTTAGATAAACCCCCCTGTGGAGTTTACCAAAATCCTGCTCTTTCTGGTTTGAACTGAGCAATCAGGCCTTGGCCTGGGAACCCCAATAACGCAGTCCCCCCACAGAGCCTGATTAAGATGTATGCCTCAGGTCTTGCCTCTGTCTCTGTACCCTGCCTTGGCCTCCCTGGGTGGCCCCTTGAGGCTTGCTATGTACTTCCTGCCGGACCTGTGAGTGATAAACTTCTCTATTTCAATTTCTCTTGTGGTCTTTTGTTGAAACACGGCTCACCACCCGGCACTCTGCACAGCACTTAAATCTTAATTTAACAAAGTGGTAACAGTCCTCCCCTGGGTTGTGAGTAATTATTAATAAACCACTGTTGATCTTATTTGTCTAGTGGCAGGTATCATGGGTTTTATCACCCTGGTAACCCTAGAGTGGGAATCCCTCCCTCACCAAGGGATGAATGAGCCAAAATATACTCCTGAAGATGACCACTATAAATATTCATAGGAAGGCAAAACCTTCTAATAGTGTAATGCTATTCAGAGATACTGGAAAGGGCTGAAATTTGGAATCAGGAGATCAGGTATAAACACCCTGGTTCCACCATGTATTGGCTGTGCTGACCCTGAGCAAGTCACATAATTTCTCTGACTCTGTCTTCAAGTTTTTTGATGCCAAGTCTGGTATTCTTTCCATTATTACAGTTGAGTTGCAGCAATAGCAGAAAGACCTGATCTGCTAATGGACATATATAATTAGTCTAATTCAGTTATGAATGGAACAATCCAATGTTGGGATTTGCATTTGTGATGGGTCATGTTTCCCAAACTGAATGTCCAAATCCCAAGAGGGTCATGGACATGTGTTTTTCTATGACCTGACTTACCTTTCTGGGCTTTTCTATAACTTCTCCCCAGTCCCAGACTTTAAAATCATTTTAATAAATGCAGATAAAGTTAACCTAGAGAGTTCTAAATAAATGACAAGATGATGCCAGATTTATTTGTGGGACATTTGTTTGTTTTGATGAGTGAAATGTGGTTTGGAGACTCAAAGAACCAAAGCCCCAGTGATGTGGAATTTTACAAACGCAACTGTTTGTGAAAATCATAAAAGTTTGCTTTACTCCAACATTCACATTTGCCACCTCTTTCTAATAATCATTAGCCAAAAATGTACAGCTCACATTTTAAAAACAGACTACTGAGCTATAATTTACATACCATTAAGTAAAAGTATATGCCCCAAGGTGGAAGAAAAAAGTAGTAAGAGAAACATTAAAGATACTGCTTATGAAAAGAACTATTAAAAAGTTATTTTAAAAAAGGACCAGTAAAAAAGACATTTAGGTGGAATGTGGGTTTTAAACATCTAACTCTTTAAGCTCAAGCTATTAGCGATCCTCAGCTGGTCCCTGACCTGGGCTTTTCCCAGCATATATATCACAGTTCTTTATTTCCTATCAACAACATACTTGATATTGACTGATTTAGGAAATGCAGAGTATGGGAACATACCAACAGAGTGTAAACTGCAGGGACTCTGTCTTATTCACTGTCAAATCACCCAGCACTTACTGCCACGATAAACATGTGTTTATGTGTTTATTTGCACCAATCAACTGAATTTTACAGCTTCTGGATTTTGTCACTTGCTAAGAAAAAAGGGAAGAGTAAGTTCAGGGGGCTAGAGAGCGTGAAAACAGGAACGAGCCCACAGCAAGACCACAATTGCACTACCTGGTGACGGAACATCAGATGAGCTGGAACATACTCAGGTGAATCAATCAAGGATATCTTCGCCCGCAGGGTCAGTGGAAATTAAACATACAGCAACATTGAGATGGCATCACTTATTGACACATCACTTGGTTGAAACTGGATTCTTCGCACCTCATCCGGAGCCAGCTTTGCAGACAGGCTCTCACATGCTGTTAAGTGGGTCTTCACATCTGTCTGTATCATGTCCCTCTTTCTGGGCTGCCTGACTGGGTCCCCAGTCCATGCTGGGTCACTGCCATACTTCCTGGGAATTAAGGTCCCCCAAGGAGTTTGTGAAATCCCATCCCGCATCTGCGCTGAGTGTGAGGGGCTGGCTGGAAGCCTAGGAGGGCCGGCCGGGTTCGGGGGTAAATAAATGGGGAAGGCACTGAGGAGGGAGGGAAGGCAGTGGTCTCGGGATCTGCCCCCGGCCGAGATGGTGTCTTATCCTGGGAATGGGGTGCTCTGAAAGCAGGGAGCAGAGCTCACTTGAGGAAGATGCAGCTGACTCCCGGAGACCGAGACGTCAGACGCCAGCGCCCAAGTGTCCCTTCCGAGCCCCCTCCCTGAGCTCCAGGAGCCCGCCGAAGCAGGCTCAGCCTGTCACGTGCGCGGAGGGGCAGTGAACCGTGGACAGTCTTAGTCCACAACTCCCGCCCCAGCGAGAGGAGGAGGGAGAAACTACACTTCCCAGCAGACAGTGCGACCTAAGGCCCCACCGTGCACCTTGCCCTCCGGCTCCCGGCCCCTGGTCCCGCTCTCGTTCCCCGGTCCCCCTAGGCGCCCGAGCACTGCGCACGCGCACGGAGAGCCGGTGCCATGTTGGGTCAGTTTGAAAGCCTGCGCGGGCGTCGCGCTCCGCTGTGACGGCGGAGGATGCTGCGAGCGAGCGCTTCTGGCGCGGCTTCGTTCGCATCGGGGATGCCTTGTCGCGTCTCCGGTCCAGATGCAGGCCTGGGCTTTCGGCTGGCAGTTGTGGAAGTGTGCTTTTTTATTTCTTTGTGGATCTTCGTCTGCGAGTTCGACCCGAAAAGGGGGTGTGTTTTCGAGGGGCATCTCATCCTTTGACAGCCCGAGGGAAGGGCTAAAGGAAGGTGGCGGGAAGCGAAGGGGAAGACGTTTCATGCGGGAAGGAGTCTGCTGAGAGTCCCTGCGGGAAGGGGACCACTCTACGGGGAGGGTCCCCGGGCGGGGGAGGGTCGCGGAACTAGACGGAGGGGACCTGACGTGGTCCTTGGGGACTGGAGGCGTCGATTGAAGAGGGGTTGGGGGATTGGGGGGTTGGGGACTTAGGCTCTTGGGACCGTCTCTTCGAGGAACTCAGTCCGCACCCCTGGCGCTAACTGTCCCAAGGCCCTGATGGTTGTGCGGGGCCTGTGCCTGTGATTGCTGGGATCCCGCAGGGAGGGCGTTTCGTAGGCTCGCGGCCGGTTTGAACTCAACGCCCACAGGGGACAGGATGCGTTGGTGTAGGGGCACAAGCGATCCTGGCTTTCTGGGTTTATTCTTTTTGCTGTAGGCTATAAACACATACTCGGTTTCATCACATAAATCACAGAGCTGCCGCCTCTCTTTTTTCTTTATTATATTTTTTCTATTACTATTTAGTTTTCCATACCCCCCTTCCCCCAAAAGATGTTATTTCTAAGATCTATTAATTTCTTCTGAGCTATTCCCATTGGTTATTTAACACGGAATATTCTGTTTTTGAATCAAAGGTAGTTGGAATTACTTGCCATTCGTCTCACATTCTGTTCGGAATGATGGATTTCCTTATGCAGATACGAACGACTGTGTGTGGAAGAAATGGTAAGATATTTGGGACTTGCTTCCAAATCCTGCGGGAGAAGTGCGTGGATATTGTAAAGTGTTTGGGCATGTTGGTAATTGAAGAAGGGTGATAGCTGAAGAAGGGTGATAGGGGTTTATTTTATTTAGTTTTGTACTTTGTATACTTTTGGAGACTACACAATAAAAGTTCAAGTGTGGATTTTTTGTTTTTATTTTTGTTTTGCCTCCTGTGAATTAAAATAAAGGTTATTACCCACTTACTGAGAACTATGACCCATCGACTTTGCCTTGCAGGGCTTTGTTTTGTTTTTGAGGTTTTGTAAAATTGAAACCAGTAACCTACACGGACAGTGTTGGAATGAGGGAGAGAACGTTTGGTTGAGCTTAATATCCAAGCAGTATTTGTTTCAGGAAATTTAAACATCATTAGTGAGTAGGATAAAGAGCGAAGCTGACTCAGTCTAGCCATTCTTTTTATTTTGAAATATATATATTACTGAATGTATTGGGGTAACACTGGTTAATAACATGTAAGTTTCAGGTGTACAATTCTATAATGCGTTGTCTTATATTGCTTTCTATGCTCTCCACCTACAGCCTGGTCTCCTTCTATTACCATGTATTTGACACCCTGTACTACCCCCTCACCCCCTTCCCCTGTGGTGTCCACTGTACAATGGTCTTTGTCTGTGAGTTTGTTGTCCTTGTTTGTTGCTTTCTGTTAATAGCTCACATGTGAGTGAAATCATGTAGTTCTTTTCCTTCTCTGACTTATTCTGCTCAGCATGATACTCTAGAGATTCAGACATGTTGTCACAAATGGCAGTATTTTACCCTTTCTTATGGCTGAGTAGTAGTGCATTGTACATATGTACCACATGTTCTTTAGCCAGTCATCCACTGAAGGAGGACACTTAGGTTGTTTCCATATCTTGGCCACCATGAATGATAGTCTAGACATTCTTTCTTGGTGTACCAACATCATCACAACACTCAGGGAAATCAAAGAAGCTAAACATTATCTTATGTTCTGTTGCTGCTTCCACTCACTGCTCTTGGCTCTCTTGCAAAGGCAGTTACATATTGTTAGGCTGAGGGGCAGGATGACATTTTATTGTCTTTTTTTTCTTTAATGGAAAACTTTCAGTATTACAAAGTCAATTTTAAGAGTTAAGATTGCATTAGAAG
>VMDR010015087.1:0-22729 GCA_007922815.1 Macrotus californicus | reverse complement strand
TTTTTTTTAACAGCCTTATTGAGATATAATGTACATACTATACAATTTGCCTGTTTAAAGTGTACAATTTAATAGTTTTTAGTACAGTCATAGAGTTGTAACTATCACCACAATTAGTTTTAGGACATTTTTAACTCCCTCAAAATAAACCCTATCCCCATTAGCATTCACTCCCTTATTCTTCTCATTTCCCCAATCTTAAACAGACAGTAGTCAACTTTCTGTCCCTATGAATTTGCCTATTCTGGACATTTCAAAGGAGTGGAATCTTACAATATGTGGTCTTTTGTAACTGGCTTTTTTTACTTAGCATAATATTTTCAAGGTTCATCCATGTTGTAGGATGTATTAATACATCACTCATTTTTATTACTGCATTTTTTTAAAAGAAGACCCCATTATTATCTCTGGAATTTTTATTTAAATTTTAATGCTGGTACTTTTCTGATCTTACCAGCAGTTGTCAGGGAAGGATGTCAGACAGCATTTGGGACTCATGTTCCTTTCACAATTAGTTCTTGAGTAGATGGTGTCCTGAAACATCAAGGGTTGTCTGTATCTAGTTGACCCATCAGGAATGACATCCAAGTTCACACAGGTGCACACAGTGGTATCTGCCACCTGGATGGTGGAAACTATTCCTACCTCATCATCACTTGTAGGACACATGTGAATTTCAGATGTATTGAAAGTATGTGTTTTAGGAGTAATAAAGCACGGAATATATCTTTAGTATTTTCCTTAGATCAGTGTGAAGTGAGTCTACTCTGAGCTCCAGCAGACAGACTTGGACACACAGACCAAGAATTGAAGAGATAGATGAAGCCACAAGTCAAACATCAGAGCCATAGCGTAAGTCCCCTCCAGGTGCGTGGTTCTCTGTCCTTGGGGACAGGAATCACCTGGAGAGCGTTTTTTAATATGAAATCACAAGTCCCAACCCTGAAGATCCCTTTCCAGTAGAGCTGGTGTCAAACCAGAGTCTTTCTTTCTATCTCCTGCTTCTGTTCCTTCCTTCCTTCCTTCCTTCCTTCCTTCCTTCCTTCCTTCCTTCCTTCCTTCCTTCCTTCCTTCCTTCCTTCCTTCCTTCTTTTGTTCCTTTCTTCCTCCCTTTCTTTTTCTTAGATGCTAATTCAGGCCTGGAAACCACAGCGCTGGCTCATGCCTGACAGATAAGCCAGAGGCATCCTAGTCACCAACTGGGAGGCATTATCATGCAGTGAGGTCAGTAGTGACTTTGAAGCATATAGATCTTAATTCCAGTCCTCATATGACCACTTAGGAGCACTATGATCGTAGGTCAAATACTAAGCCTCTCTGAGTCTCAGTTTCATCCTCTGTAAAATGACAGCAGCCTAGAAGGGTGGTTGTGATAAGGCTGTGGAATCATACAGGAGAGCGCCTCATGTTTAGATCCCAGATGCCCTGGCTCTGGCTTTCTCTGGCCTGAATCATGACCTCCACACCTCAGTGCCTATGACTTGAAATTTAATTTTTTGATCCTATCCTACTAAACCATTTCCCCTGTGGCAACTCCTCTGATTCTGATAGTCAGATAGTCAAAGGAGTTCTCTGCTCTTACCCATCTGCTGTGGACACTGTTTCCAAAGCCTGAACTGTCTTTAAAACTGTTTTCTGAGACTCTGCTGGGTTTTCTGGCCTTTGAGAATTCTAGGGCAGTGTGGTTCCATCAAAATTAAATTATTCACCATCCCCAGGGCTTTCCTCTTTGTTTGCAGTTCCTGATGTCCCCACCGTGCATGCACTTTATACATGCCATTCTGTCTCGCATGATGTCCGTAGGGGTCCCAGGCAGAGAGAAAATCTGCAGTTGTTCAAAATATGATAGAACTGTCAAATGAACGCAGAGTTACCCATGTAAATGTGTGAACCCCAAATTTTAGTTCTGTTTGTTTCACCATTGTGTAAACAAGGAGAAATTTCAGCGAACAAAGAGGCCAGATAAGAGGGAAAAGCACCTACGAGGAAGCAGAGGGTCCCTGAGCTACGTGTCAAACAGAACTTGACAATAGTGGTTGTGTTTTGTTGCTGTGTTTCAGCACCCGTGGCTTTATATTTAGGGCATAAACACCAATGAAAGATAGTTCTGCTTTGAAGATTACAGTCTAGTAGCCAAGCAGACAAGGACATGGACAAATGCAGTACAGTGTGATACATTTTTTCATGGGAGAGAGTGTAAGAAGGAATAGGAACAAAGACTGTGCCCCTAACCCAGAACAGAGGATGAAGTGGGTGGGGGCAAGAAGGTGTCTCTGCTTTCGTTAATGCATAGTTATTGAACAAAAGGCTGCATTCTGTCTTCACCTTTCATCTGGGCATGATTTCCTGCTTTTATAAATGAAATAAAAATATTTATGCATTCATTCATATATATATAGTGGCTGTTGCATGCCACGTACTGTCCGAGGTGCTGGGTATTCAATGAACAAGAGAGAAATGGTCCCCATCACTGGGGGTAGGCCTTGTCAAATGCAGCAGAGAGATAAACCAATATGTATACATAGACAGTTCATGTTGTAACAGGTTCTATTAGGGAACAATTAGATGTTATGAAAAAAATATCAGGAGAACCCTAACTGAGTTGATGGAGAAGGGGTCATTCTCATGTTGAAAAATCTTCTGTCTCTTAACTCTTATTTAACTCATTCATTTTTTAAATTTATGCACTTATCAGACATTTTCTATTCACTTGTGCTTGGTCAGAATTGGATCTGAGAATCTGTGACATAAATATCAGACTGGGCTCACCAGGAAATTAAAAACCCAGGTAAGGAGGCTTACTAAAGAGTCATAATGACACATTTATCTTGTTCCAAAGTAAAAATTTACTTCCATATCTCTTGTCATATTTATTACTCACACCAGCCCCATGCAGTAGGTATACAAAGGTCTCTCTGGAAGAAGTCCAGCCATTGTTAATATAAAGAGAATGGTTTGCATGACATCCATGTAACCTGGTAGCCAAGGAGAGTGGACTGGATTGTGCATGCATGAACAATGATGACTTCACTGTTACTAGTCAGTAGGGGCAGTAGACCCCATTGATTGAGCAGGTATACTGTGTGGCCGTCACATTCAAAATGACTGAGCAAGTAGAGCAACGAATCTGCATCACATTTTGTGTTAAGCTGGAACATTCCTCTGCAGAAACTTTCACATGATTCAGAAGGCTTTCAGAGGTGATGCAATGAGAGCAGCACAAATAAAAGTGTGGCACAAACACTTCAAAGATGGTCAAGAATCTGTTGAAATTGATCTACATTCTGGAAGGTCTGCAACAGGTAAAACATCTGAGAATGTTGAATGTGTAGGGGCTGCAGACAAAGATCAGTAATTGACAGTGTGAGAACTAGATGCTGGTCTGGGGATTCTAAAGACTACTGTGTCTGAGATTTTGACAGAGGATCTTGGCATGAAACACGTCGTGGCAAAATTCATTCTGTGGCTTCTGCTACCAGAGCAGAAGGAACATCGTGCTGCAGTTGCTAATGATGATTCAAACTGCTACCAATGAACCAGATTTCCCCAAGAATGTCATACCTGGAGGTGAATGGTGGGTCTATGGCTATGATCTGGAAATGAAGGCCCAGTTGGCCCAATGGAAGTCACATGGTTCTCCATCCCCCAAAGAAGGTGTGACAAAGTCACAGCAAGATCCAACCCATGTTAACTGTGGTTTTTTGATTGGGAAGGTGTTGTTCCTCATGAGGACACCTCTCCAGGCCAAACGATTAATAAGGGTTACTACCTCAATATTCTTCATCAATTGAGAGATGCAGTATGTTAAAAACAACTGCAGCTATGGGCAACTGGTGATTGGCAGCTTCATCACGACAATGCACCCACTCATGTATCATGTCTCATGCAGAGTTTTTTGGCAAAACATCAAATCACCCAGGTGACTCAGCACCCCTACAGCCCAGATTTGGCGCCCTGCAACTTCTGTCTTTTCCCAAAACTAAAATCACCCTTGAAAGGAAAGGGATTTCAGACGATTGCTGAGACTCAGTATAATATGACGGGGCAGCTGAGGGTGATTCCAACAAAGGATTTTGCAGAGTGTTTTGAACAGTGGAAGAGACAGTGAGAGAACTATGTGAGGTCCCAAGGTGCCTACTTTGAAGGGGGCTGAGGTGTCATTATCCTATGTACAATGTTTCTTGTATCTTGTATCCTCTTCAATATATGTCTTTATTTTTCATAATACATGGCTGGGTAATTTCTGGACAGGCCTCATATAATTATTTATCTCATACTACGGATAAGGAAGGAGGGGCTTTTAGAGAGTTTTCCACAATATGGCCCACATGCATGTAGGAGGTGCATTTATTGCAAACCTGAGCCTTCTGATGCCTTGTCCTTTGTGTGAATGAAATTAGCACCTAGTAACCGGTCAACTGTGGATTAGAGAAGAGGGAATGCAGAGGCTTTCGAGGGGGTTTCAGATCAAGAGGAGTTTCCTAGAGAAGATGGCTCTGAGCTGGGCCTTGGAAATGAACAGGATTTCAGTAAGGGTGACTATGCTGGTGACAGGCAAGGGGGTAGGGTGAAGTGGTCCACCAAGCAGAGGCAACAAAAGCCAAGGTGTTAAATTGGCAGCTCTGTTTGAGGATGAATCCAGATGAGATGGTTTGTGGAGAGTGGGTCAGGAGGAATGGTTGGGTCTTCATTGTTTAGGGTGTCCCTAAAAATCTTTGGTCTTTTTCTGAGGCCCATGGTGAATAAGGATGTTTCAGCAGGGAAATTGTATGGGAAGAGCTTTCCTTAGGGCTGGCATCCTAAGCAGGATAAAGGAAAAAGAAGTGAGAAAGCTCCCTTGGTACATGGAGAATTCTCAGTTCTTCCTTCTGCAACTGCTGTTGAATGCAGGTGGCCTGCTCCAATAAATCTACTGCGCTTACCACCCTGGGCTAACATTATCACCGAAATCCAAGGGCCAGTGGAAGAGATGAGATGAATAGCTTTTGGATATGGGTTTTATTCTGATGTTTGATTTATTAACATGTTACGGTGGCCATGGAGGGCAGAAAACATCAGTGGTGTTTAGTCTGTCAGGCTGGACAAGGGTGGAGAAGATGAGGAAACCCTACGCCCTGAGCTGGGAAGCCACCTGCCCCTGTGTTCTGCCACTTCTACCTCCTCCCTGCCCTCCATGAGGAGGGCCCCACAGAGGGGCATGATCTGCACCACATATTGTCCACATGTGTTGCAATCGTTGCTCTCTCTCAGTTCTCTTTATCTTGGAGCTCGTGCAGTTTCGAAGTTGAAGCTTTTGGAGCAGTCGCCTGGGCAGCTTTGAGGCAGAAGCAGGCGCATCTCCATGGAGAGGCCTGGCACCTTGGCCATGGAGCCCTGAGAAGTGAATGCCCACTTTCATGTAGGAGCTCACATCCTAACAGACTGGGCAGTTACTGTCTGCTCTTCAAAACTGTACAGGGTTTGACAGCTTTCAAAGTGAGTCTGCAAACGTTCTTTTCCTTAAAGCTCAGAAAACCCCAAAGAAGGAGGAGTTTCCATGCCTGCTTGACAGATAAAGAAACTGAGCCTCAGAGAGTCCAAGGGTCATTCAACTAATACAGCAGGAAATCTGGGACTGGAACTGATGTCATCATGCTCTAAACATAGAGCTCTTTCCATGACACCATGCTGCCTTGCAGAGCCCAGTGCCAGGCGGCAAGGGAGAGGTGTTTCTGGCACCTCAGCACGGAAGGGAACTCTGACCACATTTTCCCATGGAAACATTTTCACCCGCGGTGGTTAAGATCAATGGCTCAAATAGTAAAGCCCTGTGTTTCAGCAATGCCCTTGCCTGCTAGTCAACTCAGTTACATTTCACGTAGTGCCTACCAGGCAAGACTATAACAAAATAAAAACACGCTTTTTGTTCTCTGGTGAAGAAGATTGCAGGCGTTTGCGGAAGTCACTCAAAAATAGGAACCTCACTCTTTCTCCCACAGGGAATCACTTTTCTTTTCTTTTCTCCAGGCTGTGCAACCTATCTTAGAGATATTCTGTCGATGAAGTGGGGAGGCAGCATCTGTAATGGTTCAAGTTTGGAGTGAACAGACCTTAGTCCAAATCTAAGCATCTAAGCTATGTGATTTTTTAAAAGCATTTTGGCCTTTCTCTCCTTGCTGAAAATCCAGCTAGCGCTGGCCAAAAATACATTCCTTGCGTATGCTGCCCCCGAGACAATGTTTTCCTCGTGGAACTCGGCTCTAACTTTCTGCCTGCCTTGAGGAGGGCTGGTTCTCGTTATGGGAGGCTTTTGAAACAGCAAAGTAATAATTTGTGAAGTAAGGCCCATGAACTGCTTGGTTTAGCAAATTAGGACTTTAGAAAATAATATCTGAAGCAGGCGTCAAAAGCCTGGTTAAAAAGGAAGGGCCATGTCTACCCAAGCCAGACCAGCCAGCCGCCTCATCTGAACCTCATCTTTGCCCCTGGCCTCGTATATGTTCATTCTTAGAACCTCCCTGAAGAATCATAATTATCAACATCATGAGTCTCCTATTATTCAGGGTGTACTTTGGACCAAGGATCATTAGGATCTTTCTATGTAATTATTGTCTTGAAATTTAAAGCCAAGGAGGTGGGTGCTCAGAGAGATTTAGTAACCCACCTGAGATCACTGTGCTGTTTTTTTCTATACTGTGCCATCCCAAAAGGCTGTGTCGGCTCTGCTGGCATCTCTGAAGCAAAAAATTAGCCTTCTTTTGGAAGCAAGATGTCCTAGAATTCATGAGTTTGTTTTTCCTTATCCACTATTAGTACTTTTACCAACATACCAAAAATATCATGGTTTAGTCGAGAGGTGACAGAATTTAACGGAAGACAGACATGCGTTAGCTCAGGAATTTACTTGCTGTATGACAGGGAAAAAAAAGTCATTCAGCCTCAGTTTCCACATCTCTGCGATGGGAGCCATCCCCCCCTGTGATTCCTGTCTTGTCCACCTCCTTCTCTCTCCTCCACTTTCCCCTTCCTCATCCTATTTATAGTCATAATGCTCTTTCTCACATTGCTGTTATGGAGATTAAATGAGATGATAACTGTGAAAGAAATCTATAAAGTCTGTGGTGATTTGATGGCATTGATAAGGACAATAGTTGGTTTCTTTTTGCTCTTGCTAGCAGCCGCCTCCAGGCAAGGTGTGCAGACAGGAATCTCTTTCTGTGTTATCACTCAATCCCTGTCCCTGGGTCCTAGGCTCTGCTCCCTGAGTCTGAAGGAGTAGGCATCAGGAGCTTTGGACCCCAAACTTTGCTCCCACGTGACACACGAAGGATGAAGTCAATGCAAGACTCACTGCCCTAGATGTTTCCAGGTGCCTGACAACTAGCTGTAGTTCCACTTCCTTTTCTCCTGCCCAAGAAGTACTACTTAGATGCAAGTAAGTATGAAGGACAGTGTTATAAAATTGTCTCTATCACTTGTTCTCAAAATGGGGTCCTCAGAGCAGGAGCAACATCAATATCTGGGAACCTGTTAGAAATCTAAATTCTCAAGCCCCATCACAGACTTGACTGAATTCATAAGTCGAGAGGTGGGGCCTCGCCATCTGTGTTCTAACAAAAACCTCATCCTAGGTGATTCTGAAGCATGAGAAAATGTGAAGACCATTGTTCTAGATCAGTGATTTTCAACCTCTGTTCCATAGCACACTGGTGTGCCACAAGAGGCACACTGACTGGTATGCTGTAAGAATTTTTAAAACATGCAGTACCTAACTATTTAATCAGAGGCACTGACCTCTTTTCCCTTAGTCTGTCAACTTAAAAGATGAGAACAGCCAACACAATGATAGCTGTCTGGTAGGAAAGAATCAAAATTATACCTATTTTTTTCTCAGATTAGCAAAAAAATTAATATGTTTTTGTTATTCTACAGAATTTTAGTAATTAGTTTATGTGTGCTGGGAGATGAAAAAGATTGAAAGTTGCTGGTCTAGATTACCTAAAAAGCCAAACATTCTTAAATATTTTATTTTTATTATTTGTGACGAATAACTTCTGATACCTAATGCAGAGGGTCATAGCACCGTGAGTGAGAACTGTACTGAGTCACAAAGCAAGCTGCACATAAGAGCCACCAGGAGGAGTCAGGTGGCTTTTGGCTACAAGTAATAGTCATTTCAATTCAAATCAGTTTAAACAATAAGAAAATGTATTATCTTGTGTTAACAGAACTCCAGAGATGGGGTGGATCCAAAGGCAGCATTTCAGAGCTCTCACTCTGGTTCTATGTCATGCCCTTTCTTCTGTCCCCAACTGTGTACCGGCACCTTCCTTGGGCTGGCAGCAAGATGGTTGTCTGGTGCTGATCACCAGATGGATGAAAAGCCTCCATACAGTATATATATATTCAGACATGTCCATGAGAAGAAATGGACTCTCTCTATTTCCATCTTATGAGAGAGAGGAGACCTTTCTCAGAAGGCCTCTCTCACACTTCCCCCACACCTGGCTCAGGTGCCCACCACCAAAGCACCATTGCCAGACAACCATCAGCTTACAATGTCCACTTTGCTGCTTTCGGAGGGGTCGACCACTCATCAAAATCTAGATTCTGTCACCAGAAATAAAGGGGGAAATTCAAGATTCATTTTGATGTCCAAATGGGAACTGTGTAAAAATTCAGCTTACCAGCAAATGTGTTTATAAAGTGTCAGAGGTAGAGGACAGGGGTGGGGCGGGGTGGGCGTGATGCTGCAGAGGCTGAGCCCCATGCTCTCCCTCCCTGGAAGACAGCACCTAGGGGATCTTCTCGACTCTGTCCTACTCAAGTCTTCCATACTATCTCTTTCTGGTGACATGTTGTTTTCCTCCCAGAGCTTTCTTTTCTAGAAGCACCTCCTTCATTGTTCTCCATTCATTCCCTTATCTCATAGTGGAGTGGAGATGCTGAAGAAAGGTCACTGGACAGGAAGTTCATGGAGCTGGCTCCAGATTCTAGATCTTTCATGACAACCCTTACATCTCACACTTCTTGCTGTGTCTGGGTGGAGAACACATGGAGAAATCACTCCTAACACCTCCATGCCCTGTGGCTTCTCACCTACACAACAGAACCCCAGGTGACACCCACTGCCCTGTGTATACTTGGAAGTGAATGGCTTGATAATTGGAAATACACCTTGGTGGGATGGAAAGAACTTTGGATTTGAGTCTGAAAGCTCACCTTGCCAGTCTCTTACCAGTGGAAGGGCTTTGGAGCTGTTTCTTTAACTTCCCAGGCCTCAGTTGATTCATGTATAAAATGGGAACCAACCAGAATGCCGACCTGCTAGTCTCTTGGTGTTTTGTGTGGAATTATGAGTTAAGCCATTCAATACATACTTATTGAGCATCTATTACACACCAAACTCTATTCTGGAAGTGGAGGAGATAGCCCTGAACAAACCCAAATCTCTCCTATTCGTGGAGCTTGTGTTCCAGTGAGGGGGTGGGGAGGAATGGTGGAAAAAAAAAATAGGCGTACAATGAAAGGTCAAATAGTAAAATGAGCTCAAGAGGAATAAAAAAGCCAGTCTAGGAATAGAGGTTGGGGGAATGTCATTTTATTTTATTTTTTAAAGATTTTATTTATTTATTTTCAGAGAGAGGAGAAAGGAGGGAGAAAGAAAGTGAGGGAAACATCGATTGGTTGCCCCTGGTACACGTCCCAACTGGGGACTGAACCCACAACCCAGGTGTGTGCCTTGACCAGGAATTGATCTGATGACCCTTCCCTTTTGCGGCATGATTCCTAACCCACTGAGCCACAGGGGTCAGGGTGAGGCGGGGCTGGGGGCGATGCCATTTTAGTTAGGGTGATCAGGGAGTGCCTCTCTGATAACTTGACTTCAGAGTCACTGAAGTGGGGTCAGCGAGGCGAGAGCTGCCTTGAGGCTCTAGCTGCAGGGGTGGTGGGGCCCTGTATCACTTAGGTCTTGCAGATCATGGTGAGGAGGGGACGGATGTGAAATGCTGTGTGCACTGTAAAGTTCTAGCCCAATGTGAGCGCCCTTGGCCAGTAGTCACTTCTTGCACTGGAAACAACACGTTTTATGCACGGAGGGCGAGCATGGGGCCAGTATACATCACGTTAAGCCTTGACAATGTTCCTTCAGAGTGGGAATGCTGATTCCCCTTCACACAAAGGATGCTGAAGGCAGGACATCCAAAGACAGGGCTTTGCCTATTGTGGCAGATTCCTGGCTTTGATTTTGTTTTCCCTTGCTCTCTCCCTTTTTTTTTTTTTTTTTTCAACTTTGATGACTATCCATATTTGTTTTCATCTACTGGGCAGCCAGTGAGGGAGAGCTGGAAGCAGGGAGGCACACTGGGTACCAGGTTAAAGCTCGGCTGCAGTTACTGTAGGGTCCCCAGAGCAGAGTCTTCATGAATAACTCATCCAGATGGCTCCATTCATCAGCAGCCTCGGTGTAGTTAAAGGAATGAATAGACTCTAGACCCTGGTAAACACACAGAACGAGAAGTCAGAGAGCTGCTTTCATTCTTGGCTGGTGCTTCCTGTGATATGACTTGAATCAAATCACTTTCCGCCCCCCCCCCCCCCCCCCCCCCCCCCCCCCCCCCCCCCCCCCCCGATACTGATGCCCTATACACAAGGTAGGGTCTGGTGAGCTGGGATGGTGCGTAGTGAGGAAGTAAAGCATTGTGTTTGTCTTCAGAGGATGACAAGGCATCTCTGACCTCTGCCCTTTCCTCATAAAACTCAAATCTCAGCTACACAATTGGCTGCATGACCTTGGGCAAGTTATTGCCCTTCCTTGAGCCTTGATATCTTCATCTGTAAATGTGGGGAAATAGTTCTTGTGAAGCTGGAATATGATAAACTACATGAAATGCTAGATGCATTACCTAAAAGATTGTGAATGCTCAAATAGAAATAATTATAATAATAGCAGTTATTATTAATACTGTTATTAGTTGAGAAAGCAAGACCAAAATGCAAGCAGCAGTTAGAGATATGTCACAGTTTCAAGGGTTACTATAGCATCAGACATGATTAAGTACTTAATAAACACCAGTTATTATTATACTCCTGTTCTACTTTAAGTAAAATGAGTTGTCTTAAACCCTAGCAATCCGGGTTGCTGCTTCTTTCCTCTGACCTCCTGTCCGCTGTGTCTCACCCTCCTCTCTGCCCTGACCTTGGCTGAGCTCCCTCCCAGGAAGGCCACATGCACAGGTTTTGCAGTGCAGAGTGCTGCCACATCCCACAGCTCACCCTTCCAATCACAGACGTCATCGATGTGTCTTCATTAGTGATTAAGTGTCTTGTTCTAATAAATCAGAACGTCTCATGTGCACAGAAATGCCATGTGGACTAACAGTGCCTCTCTAAGCTTCAGGCTTCCAATCTGTAAAAGGAAACTGAACAGATGATGCCTCAGGCTCCCCTTGGCTTTGTTCCTTGCAGGTTCGGCTGTGGGCACTGCCCGACCTGTGGTCATGAAATCAGTCTGTGTGACCTTGGATGGGGGAACTGTGATATGGGCTGTGACCCCTTGGAGACCTGTGGGTCCCTGGAGCAACCTGTGGTCATGAAATCAGTCTGTGTGACCTTGGATGGGGGAACTGTGATATGGGCTGTGACCCCTTGGAGACCTGTGGGTCCCTGGAGCATCTGCCTTACACACAGGTGCCCATAAAGTGGAGGTAATAATCCTACCCTCCCACCTCCCAGGGTTATTGTGTGGATCAAATGAGAGAGGGCTCTTTGTAAGCATGAATGGGCTGTACAATTCAGAGGGATTACTTATGCACACACAGGCACTCGCACATGCATTGGTGTGTGTTTATGTGTGTATATATATAAATATTCATGTGTAAATATATATACATACATATATATTTTATATATTACATGTGTAAAGCTGTAAACTCTCAGGACTATGTATGAATTAGAAACTTATAAACCATGTTTACTCATTCAGTGTAACCTAAGACATGTATTAAACAGTAGGAAAAACTGACCAGCTAAATTTTCCAAGTTTAAAAACCCTTTTATAGCGTTCATTGTGGGTTGAAGAGAGACCTTGTTTCCCCTTCTCTGTTTAAAGGAAAATTGTAATATAAACGGGGAAGCCAGGGAGTCATTTTGCTAGACAGTGAAAAAAAAATCTGTGTATGTGTGGGAGGAGGGGTGGATGAGGGGGTTTGGATGAAAACAATCCCCAAAATCACCCTGGTCAAATGTTCAAGGGAACCCATTTTTGGTGGAGGCCCTTCTGGCCTCTGAGCGTCTCTAGAAAGTTCCCTCTGCCTGTGGGATTTGAGACCCCAACAACCTTCTCCAGCCAGGCTGTGGGAATATAGGGCCTTTGGCTGCCTTCGTTTGCCTTCGTTTTTGGTCCAAAGCTGAAGAGGGAAGAGAGCAGCATCCACACTTTGGGCTCAGGGTCTGTCCAGGACTAGGCATCGTCCTCTGTGCTTCACCTTGCAGGGGCGAGTCTCAGTGCCCAGCCCTCTTGTGCTGTACATCTCTCTGCTTCTGTCTCTCCTCTTTGTATTTTTTAAAACGATTTTATTTATTTATTTTTAGAGAGAGAGGGGAAGGGAAAGAGAAAGAGAGGGAGAGAAACATCAAAGTCTGGTTGTCTCTCATGCACCCTCTACTGGGGACCTGGCCCACAACCCAGGCATGTACCCTAGACTGGGAATTGAACCGGTGACTCCTTGGTTTGCAGGCCCGCTCTCAATCCACTGAGCTACACCAGCCAGGACTTCTCTTTCTATTTTTGTCTTGCTATTGTCCATTCTCTTTTTGGATAATATCCTTCCTTCCTAACTTCGTTTCCCTACATTCCTTCCTTCCTTCCTTCCAACTTCCTATCTTCCTGCTTCTCTTGATCTTGGTCTCCTTCTGTCTCTGTTTCTCTCTGTTTTAATCTCTACCTGTATTTGTGTGTGTGTGTGTGTCTGTCTGTCTTTCTGTCTCTGTCTCTCTCCCCCTCCCCCTGTTCTTCTTTCTCTTCCTGTTCCTTTCTATTGTTGTCTATTCCCACTTCAGTCTCTCTGTCTCTGAGTATTTCCTGGCTATACTTTCTCTCTCTCTCTCTCCCTCTCTTTCTCTCTCTCTCATTTGGAAATCTACCTCTCTGTGCCACCTCCCAGATCCCACCTCCTTCTCAGTGATTCACCTCAGCCTAGTGGAATGGCGTTGCTTGCACGACCAGAACACCTGACTCATCTTTGCCAGCCTTCTCTCCAGCCTACTGTAGGTCCTGGGCACAGAGATAGAATGAGGAGGGGGTGCACATTTGTGTGTGTGCATGTGCCAGTGTGGTGGGCAAGTGGGTGGGGGCAATGGAATGACCTCACAATCTCATTCCAACCCTCTCTGGTGCCTCAATGGGATCCTCAGAAGCTACCTTTGAAGGGTCCTGGTCATATTTGGGTTTGAAGCTTGGTCTCTACCCTAGAGGGGAGGAAGAAAGACAAATGGAGGTCCCTTCTCTACTGAAGATGTCTCAGCTATCTGCTAACTGCAGGCTTTGAGGTTTATATTTAGAAAAGGGAGGGAAGCTGTGGACATTCAGCAGTTTTTAATATCTGGGCAGCCCTGGTTTGGGAGGAGCAAGAGGTGCTAAATTCACAGGATAATCCACTTTTCTTCGATTTCTCCTCTCTGTTGAATTTCTCCTCTCTACTTACCCCATACAGAATGTTTCATGAATTGTTATTTTTTCGTACTAACAGTAATAACAACAATAAAGCTGCCATTTATTGAATGTTTGACCATGGGCCAAGCACTGTAATAAGTGCTACATACATTCTCAATATGAGTTAGGTTAATTCTCAATACGATTCCATCAGTTATGTTCAGATAGGCATTTTCACATCCATTGTACAGATGAAGAAAACGAGGCTCTAGGGAGATTAAGCAACTTGCTTAGAAGAGTCATGTGGCAAAGCCAGGGTTTAAACCCAGGACTGAGGGTTGCCTTGGATGCTTTTTCCTCTACAAATGGTGTTTGACACTGGTGTCCTAATAAATGTAATTGTCTAAATCAGTAAATGTGTGGAGGGCTCAGGAAAGAGGAATGCCTTATCAGGCACTTCAAGGGGTGGCTGTCAGGCTGTCCTGGTTATGGCTGGGCTCTGAGCCTAAGTGAGGAGACAGGAGCACATGGTACAGCTGCTAGAGCCCCAGATTAGGAGGTAGGACATGCAGGCTCTAGCCAAGGTACCACTTCAGGTGGACACATACCTTCCCTGAGCTTCAGTTTCTCTTGTAAAATGGGAATTTGTACCTCCACCTCATCCCGCCTACCTCACCAAGCACTTATGAAGCTTAACTGTGGTGAAAAGGTGAGGGCATGCATTATAAACTGTGAAAGGCTTTACAGAAGGAGAGGGCTTAGGAAAAAAAAGGCAATCCTCGTTGTAAAGAGAGGATTTGGGCAGCCAGTGTGGGTGCTGAGGCGATTCGGCAGAGGTCTTCGCTGGGCAGGAGTGCCAGGGTTGGGCAGAGAACAGTTCTGGAAGCTCCAATCCCAGGGAGCCAGCTATACATTTCTCTGCATTTAGCATCTTCATGCCCCCCAACACTTTTCTCCTTTTCTGTGATGCAGAAATTCCTCTGTGTCACACATGGGTTTGTTTCTCTGCCTTTACCCTGGTGAAAGGTTCTTCATCCCCACACTTCGTGTGCGTCCCGGTGTGTTGTTAGGCCTACACACCCACAATACATACCTCAGTCCCTCGCAAAGCATGGCCTCTTCTCCCTACTTCTAACTCTAGAAGCACCCGTCTTACATTGTCCCCATCTTATCAGCTCTCTGTGGATTTCCCTTAACAACCACCCCTCACATATGTACCATGCTTTCCAGATTATAAAGTACTTTTATAGTTTTATGGACTTAATTTAATTCAGTCCTCCTAACCCCCTTGCAGAGTAATACTGACATCCTTATGTTAGAGACAAGGAGATGGAGGCCCATTGAGACAAAAGCAATTAGGAAGTTTGTGCTGGGAAAAAACCACAGGCTCTGGAATTGGATCACCCTGGGTTCAAGGCCTAGATTTGCTATGTAGTAGCTGTGTGGTTGGGCAACCTGCCTCGACACTCTGAGCCTCTTCTTGTCTTCTTAACACACTGAGAATAATCAACCCAACTCTGCAAGATTATATGCTGTTTCATCACATTTGTGGTCAGAGGGGCTGCTGGGGCCCACCGTCAGCACACACAGTGCCTGACGTTTTGCACAGAGTGGGAGATGTTCAATGGGGCTCAGCCCAGAGAAAATTGGAAGTGTTCAAGGAACCGAGGCTCTGATGAGAAGCACATTTTGTACAGTTGGTTCTTTCCACTTCACAATAGTGTAACACTTAGGATTGAGATTTTTAAAAAGAAAAGAAAGAAAAGAAAACCCTCTGTGGATGAGCGCTGTGCCAGCAGTAAACACACACTGCAGTCCTCAGAGAGTGATGGCAAGGGGGCGGGCCTTGGCTCTCCTCCTCTTCCTCCTCCTCTTCTTCCTCCGCAGTCCAGTTTCCAGGTTGGCTGTCCTCACACATGTTAGCAATACCCTCTCCTTCCCCGGCCAAATGTATAGCATCATTTGTCCTTGGGATGGTGGAGATGACGAGGGCTTTTAATGCCCCTGATTAATCCAACTCTAGGAAAGGGCAGACTCCATTAGCCAAGTGCATGTGATTGCTGAGGTTAATATTATTAAATCCTATATTAATAATAAGTTGCAGGACTCTGGTGGGTCACTCATAAAAGCAGTCACTATGATTCTGCCTTGCTCAGCTGAGAGCCCCGCAGGGAAGGAGAGGGCTTTGTGCTGTGTCTGCAATGGGTAGTTTTTCCCCTGGTACCTACTGGGTGTTCAAACTGTCCGTGGACTGCTTCTACAGCGGGGCTAACAGGTCTGTCCTAGACTTCAGTGAGGAAGGCACACCAGTTGCTCTTTCTATAAGTTCCTTAAAGGCAGAGATTGGGTTTTTGTAGCAGACCCCTCAGGGGCCAGGCCATCCATACCCTCTTGGCCCATGGCCACTTCAGGCACAGGTGTGGTGGGCAGGTCTGTCTACCACCAGACTCACCTTGTGCTGCCAGTGACATCAAATGCATGCTTCCAACTTCTGCCCATGGCCTTGCCCAGACCAAGGGGGCATCCTATGGCCATACACAAGCACAGCTGAAAAACACAGTGTGAGAAAATTTACCCTCCTCGGGAGGCTTTCAACCTATGGTCATCAGGAATCAGGGGATGCATGCTTTAGCTCTCCAACTTTCTTCCAAACAATTCTGGGAGACATCTCATTCATGTCTTAAAGGTCCCTATGGAACAGAGCCCCATCACTCACATGAGCAAACTTAATGACATATCTCTATATTGACTTTTCCTCTCCCCTATCCCATCCTTCCCTTTCCCCATGCCTGCTTCTTAGAGTCACCTTCCAAATAAACCATCTGCACCCAAGCCCTTCTCTTAGGCTCTGCTTTCCAGAGATCAGGGACTAAGACATTCTTCTTCATGTTGTGCCCAGCTATCAGCTCAGTTTACAGTGTGCACTAAATACATACACTCCCTGGAAAAATATTTATGGAGAACCTTCTGTGTACAGGCAGCACGGTGAGGGAACAAAGTCCCTTTCTCATGGGGCTTACAGTGGGACATACAGACAGTATCTTAATGCATCAATATATGAGAGAACAAGGTAAGTTTAATGAAAAGTGAAGTAGGGAAAAGGGACAGAGCATGATTAGATGAGATAAAGGAAGTGACACTTAAGCAGTGATCTAGGTGAAAAGAGGGGGTGAGCCTTGCAGAGACCTGGGAAGGAGCTCCCCAGGCATGGAGACCTGGGGTAGGAACACGCTTGGCTTGCTGGAGGTTGGAGAAGAGTGCCAGCGTGGCTGCTGTGAGCGAGCAGGGAAGGGAACATGAGCGATGAGGTCAGAAGCTGGGGCCACAGGAAGCCAGGCATTGGAAATACTCAGTGATTTCTGTTCAATAATGGACTCTTTGTGTCCCTTGCCCTGGGTAGTGTTTTATGATGGGAAAGGCTCGGGTTCTGGAGTCTGACAGCTCTGAATTTGAAGTCAGCCTTGTTATTTAGATGGAGTGTGACCTTGGGCAACTTGCTTAAGACCTGTGAACATGGTTTTTTTTTTCAAGTATAAAGTGGTAATCATAAAATTGACCTCATAGAATTTATATCTGGTAGAATTCCTGTTTGCAAGGAATAGAAAACAAATGGAAACTGGCTTTGGCAGAAAAAGGAAAATATTAACACATATACTTGAAATATCCATGGGTATATCTGGCTTCAGACACACAGATCCAAGCCTTCAAGTGATGTCATCAGGACCTGGTCTCTGTCACAAGAGTTAGTCTAATTGATCAAGCCTTGGTCACGTGTTTTTTTCTTTGTCCTCTGATGTGGAATATCAGGCCACTGATTACATGTCCATCTCTAGAGGAGGGAGGAAGCCTTCGCTACACATAAGTCATATTGACAGAAACCGGGGGAGAGATGACTCTCCGGTGGAAAACTAGGGTGCTCTTATATTGGTAAAAGGAGACATGGGTTTTTAGGGTGAGTCGAACCAGTCGATGTCTACTTAAGGACTGGAGTGACAATGAGCCAGAAATCCCTTAGCACAATGCCTGGCACACAGGAGCTCTCAGCAGACATTTGCTAGACCACCACTGGCTTTTTTGGAGGACTTCTTTCTCCGACAGTCCCTTCTCTCCTGTGCCATGTGAGTCCTATCCACTTTTGAAAGAGGTCACATTGGAGGCAGCCTGCCTCTCCTAAAAGCATACTAATGTCAGGTGCCGGTGTTGGGGAGATGGGGGTGGGGGGGCTGAGACTTCAACCAGTGAAGTTCATTTTCCAGAATCTACAAATACCTGCACGGCCAGCCTGGGTACTGGTGCCACAGAGGTGCCCAAAACACAACTCCTGCCCAAAGCATCTCACTGTCTACAGGCCAGTGTGCATTGTCGAAAACATAAACTTTATCTCTCAGATGTCCTGGTTCTAGCCTTGACTCTATCATTTCTAGGAGGCTCTTGTTAAGCAAGTTGTTTAACCTACCCTGAACCTATTTCCTCATGTGTAAAAGCTCAATACCTAATTCATTAGGTTGTATTGAATGTTATTAATCAATGGAGTTTTTTGAATGTTTAACCAAGACGATGTAAGTAAAAATGTCTGACACTTTTGATGCCATCTCATAAGAACTAAATAAACATTTTCTTTCCTTTTCCTTCCTCCTTCCCTTCTTTTCTTTTCCCTTCTTTAAAAATTACTTTCCTTTGGGGAAAAAAGGAAGTTCTAGGGAGTTAGATATCATTCAATGTATCTCAAAGCAGCTGAATTTGACCTTAAAAAGTTATGAGACAAATTGATGGAATGTGATGGGGAAAAGGTGGCAGTGTGTGGGGGCACTGACATGGTCACCCATCCATGTAGCATGGATGCTGCATGTATTATTTATTCCTGGCTCAATTCTCCAATGACCTCCTACTTTCCAGATGAAGAAGCAATCTCTGAGAGTTTAATCATCCATCCCTAGATAATACAGTTCATAAGTGGTGGAGCCTACTTCAAACCAGGTTTCTTCTGGCCTCTCTTTGCCCTACCTCTGATGGCCATGAGGCCATCAGGATAAGACAAGTACCATCACATGCTGTTTTTTTTTTCCAAATTAATACAGCATCATGTTTTGGAAGCAAAGAATCCACTACAGCTGATAGGGCCTCAAGTATGAGGCCCCTCAAGAAGCATTCTGTCACTGACATGGTCACAGAATGCATTTCTACATTTGCCCAAGTAAAGGAAAGCTGGGGAAAATATGGCACCCTGCTTCTCCCTGTGCACCCAGCAAGGAGCAGCTGCAGGCTAAGGAGAGGCCAGCTCGGGGTGGCTTCCAAATCCCCTTGGCATTTTCTGAAAAGAGCATGGAGTCCTGAGCGGGGACCTTGCTCCCCACCTGTGCTAAATAACTCACTGCTCCCGCCCCTTCCATTTTGGAATTTCTTTGCTGCTTTTCTCCCAACCTGGTTTCAATTTGCTCTTGTGGCCAGCTTTGACTGTGACCTCAATCAGAGGGAGAGGGTGAGGGGAGAAAGAGAGGGAGAGGGAAAACCGAGGAGGAAGAGGGTTGAGGGAGTGATGAAAGGAGTGGGACAGAGCATGGAGGCAGGGGGCGGGGCCTGTGGAAAAATTGCACTGTGCTTTCTTGGGTTGGTTCTGAAGCCTCAGCAGAATCGTGATTGACCCTTTCTGTGGATCGTAATGAGAGCAAGGCTTGAGTCTGAGTGGATAAAGAAATGTGTGGGGGTCTGGCCCAAGCCCACTCGGGTTACAGCCCCAGAAGAGCCATAATGGGGAACAGGCACATTCCTGTACAGCGACTCCCAACTCCCTATCTGTTTTCAAGGAAAGAAAAACAGAAAAAGAATGTTAGAGTCTTGGACAGGCATGAGTGAGGCGGCAGCAGCAGCCTGGGTCTTGGAGGGTTCTGCCATAACAATGTACCATGGAGGAGGGGACAGACGTAGCCAGGCCAAGTGTCCTAGTGGAAGGCATGTGGAGCTCAGAGGTGAAAGAGCTGGTTATTATGGACTCTGCCCCAAGTGGCTGCAAAGCCCACTGGGGGTATGACATTCCTGAACTTCTATATTTTTATCAGGGAATGTGGCAGGGCTTTAGGACTCAAACATTTCAAGCAGTAAAACTTTTAAGCCAAGCTCTTTATTTTTTAAGTGATTTTTTCCCAACCTAAATAAAACATGGGCCATCAGTATATAAAACAGATTAAACTGGAATTAATCCAATTGAAGGGCAATGTGGGTATAGAGGAGACAGTCTTAGCCACCCCTACCCCCCACATTTGCCTTTTCTTCTTACCCCCAGAGTTAGAGATATTCTAATTTACAAACCACTGTTAGACTGGATTACCTATTGCAAATCAGCCAAACACCTTCTGTTGTTTGTCTCTCCTGGGCTTTTTATAGTTCTCACAGGTTCCAAGTTTAAGAAGACAGCAGGGTGGAACTATGTACCTAGCACACTGCCTGGCACACAGTAAATGCCCGGGGCATGTAGCTCACACTCATGCTGAATAAAGTTGGTCACTCCTGGGGCAGCTCTGGAAGCTCTTCAGTTCTTGGCAGTGTTACCACATGTGTTGGCTGCTGTGAATTATTCGATAGGATATAGGAATTAAGAGATCACGGTGTGTTCCAAATCTACCTCTCATTCTGTGTATGGCCATGGGCCTGCCACTTTCCTTCTCTGGGCTTTAATTTTGTCACCCGGAGAAGGGGCAGGTTAGATAAAAAATGTCTAGGGGTCCTTATTTCTCTCTTGGGTTATGACAACGATAGTAACAAAAACAATAGTGACAGTTGAGATCGTTTCTGCGCTCTTGCAATCTGCCAGACATTGTGCTAATTGGTTTTCTAACAATGTACTATTATTATACCCACTTTACATATGAGAAAATAGAACCTGTCAAGGCAAGCTGTAAGTGGGGGTGGACCAGGAGTTAACCTTAGGCAGTGTAAATTCAGAGCCCAGCCTATTAACTGCTGCACTACATCACTGTTCATTCAATGGTACCGCTGCCAGATGCGGAGTGTGTTATACTGTGGAACCATAATACATGTGTTGAATTGCGCTGAACTGCATTTGTGTATAGAGAAGCCCCAGGCCTTTCTTACTTCCCCCCTCCTCTAAGTGAGGAAGGACAGTGAGGGGTGGCCTCAGTCACCTGCCTCCATCTAGGTTGCATTTAAGCCTTCTGGAACAGAGTGCCAAGAAAAGCAATATCACAATTTACTTTATGGGTCAGTTCTTGTATTTAACAACCCTTCCTGTTGTCAGGTTACAAGCTGTAGAAGGTCAGGGACCATTTCTTTTATTGTGTCATTCCTCAAGCCCGTAGAGCTAAGAGAGTGGCATGAATTCAACGGCAAATTGAACGGAGCTGAGAAAGCTCGCTTTCTAACACTGCCCCTATCTAAACTTTCTCTAGGAGGCAGCATAGCATAAAAGAAAAGGTATGGCTTTGTGGTTACGATGATAAGGGTTCAAATCTCAGCTCTGTCCCTTCCTAAATTTGTGAGCATAACCTCAGCTTTACGATGGAGATACTAAAATTTAACTCGTTAGGATCAAATACTGTGAGGATTAAATGGAAAAAAGAAAGGTTGCCACTAAATACCAGTTTTCTTCTTTTTAGTTCTTTTCATTCGAAAGTTCTTACGTACAGATAGTCCCAAATAGAACCAGGGTCCAAATATATCCTTGGCATGACTAGTTATACACTCCATAGTAAGCAGTTTCTTCACCAGAACTAAACCTACAAACCTTAGACCTGGGTGCCAATATTTATGGGGCATTTGTCCATGGTCGAAATTACTCTGAAATGCATGGAACTATCTGGAAAGCTATGTCCATTTGAAAATGAACATCAGCCATCTTTTGACGTGAAGACAATTAATATAGGCCACAGTTGACTAAGTTCTCTTCTGAGGGGCCCAGCTTTTTCAGTGGCTCTCTGAAAACAAATAGGAAAGTAGACAGGCATGGATCCCAGCTCAAAGGAAACAAAAGTAAGCAGCCAGACTTGGGATCCTAAGAAACCAAGAGGAAAAAGCTCTCACTCCATTCAGTGAATAATCCCATGTCCCCTGTCACCACCCTCCATTTTTTTCAGCCCCTGCATTGCCTTGGTACCTGTTGGAAGAGACATATTGTTGGTTTATGGTTTTACTATGAAAGAGGCTGACATAAGAGACCTAGAGAAGAAATAGGGTTGCCAGAATCTGTGATGAAAAAAGGGTTTCATTTACCTCTTTATTTTCTAGCAAGACCTCTGGTTTTGGACACAGATTTTCTTCCTAGACTCAGCTTTTCTTTCTAGACTCCAAAGTCATAAAAGAGTTATTGGTCCCTTGTTACAGAAAGGAAAACTGAGACTTTAAGAGGTTAAGGGATTTGCAATAAATAGTGGAAATAGAATTCAGTCCCAAGTCTGCCTGGCAACAGCAGCTGAACTTGCATGTTAGTGACAGCCTGATCCAGACACTCACTCTAGCATCTACATATCAAGGCCATGAGCTGTTTGTTGTCTTTTTAAGAAATAGAAAACAAAAAACACGATCCATCAGATCTGTTGTATGGGACCACAGGGGCCAATGTGTTACAGAACTGCTGTTCACCTGAATCCCAGGCCCATCCAGACACTTCAGTCAGACAGGTGTTACATGATTCATTCACTTGTGAGTGGAGAGCTTGTCTTCCAAAGACTAACAGGAAGCAATCTGCATATTCTGCCCACCCTGTTGCCTGGGGGAGAAGTGCCGTGTGGCTTCTCTGGGTCTCAGTCTGCTCAGACACTGTCTGGTGATGGTTCCATTAAATTGGATTGTCCTGAAGCCCAGGAAGAGAAGACAGAGTTGAATAGACATCCTTCTCTTGTGTATTACTGAGGATAAAGGCAAGTAGGGAGTGGGAGACCCTCTGTATCAGGCGGGAAGCAGAACAAGGGCTCAGCCGGTGGGAGGCCTCCTGTCCTTTTGTGCCATGTGGTAGAAAATACCACACAGGCCTGCTTGGCTCTGAAAGCATCCAATTTTAGAATTGGAAGGGAACTCAGAGGCCATTTAGTCTGACTCATTTACTCTATCTATTTTTAAGTAATTTTTATTGATTTGTTTCCCCTT
>VMDR010015086.1:0-22734 GCA_007922815.1 Macrotus californicus | reverse complement strand
ACTGGTAAGCCCATGGCACAGAGAAGGTGCAGAAAAGTAGACAGTGAATCTGGAAGGCAGAAAGATTATCCAGCCATGCAAGTTAATAAATAATGTATCAGAGAGCGAGAAGTGCTATGGTGAGAAATACAGCAGGGTTAGAGGGATGGGGGGATAGAGAAGACAGGGCATTGCTGTTCTGTCTTGTACAGGACAGTCAGGGACGACCTTCCTGAGGAGGTGGTATTTGATCAAAGGACATCCATGGGAAGTGGGGGACAGAGCTGTATGTTGAGCAAGAGGAAGATCTTTTCAGGCTGAGGGAATAGCAGGTGCAAAGACCCTGAGATGGGGGTCTGCTCAACGTATTCGAGGAATTACAAGGAGGCTAGTGTGGCTGGAGCAGAGCAAGGGAAGAGTGGGAGAAAATCAAAGAACCATATCATACGATTTTGATGGAAAACCATGGGAAGAATGTGAGCGGAGAAATAAATGATCTGGCTTACATTTAAATGTAAAGTCCATTGATCTATTCTGAGAATGGATTGCAGAGGAGCAAGAATGGGTACAGGGAGACCATTTAGAATTTCATGGCAATAATCTAGGGGAGAGATGATGGCAGCGAGGACCCGAGAGCGGTATAACAAAGGAGTGGGTTCTCAGATATTCTAGAGATAAACGAGACGTAGTTTTCGGATGAATGTGATCAGGACGATGAGAAAAAGAGAAAAGCTAGAGCGACTTCAAGGCTTTGGCACAAGCAGCTAGAATGAAGGAGCTGCCATTGACTGAAATCAAGAGGATGGGGAAAGGCACAGATTGGGGGCACACAAAACACGCAGTAAATGGTCCATGCAGCACACCTCCCGGGACCTCAACAACAATTCAGGTGATGAGATCCCTAGAACAGGTAAAGCATGACCCGAATATCATCAGTCTTCCAACCTGGAAACTCTCTTCTAGTTTTTAAAAATAAGAAAATGTAATTCTATCTTCTATATCTCAAGTGTATCTCAACCTGATTTTCTGTCCTTCAAATTTATCATGTTATCCTCATTGGGCAATCTACCTCAATCTTCACACTTAGGTGTACATATTTTTCTTTACCTGGATCCTTTACTTTTGACCTATAGAGATTCTACTCAGCTTTAAAAGTCCAGCTCAGCACTGCCCGATGTGGCTCGGTTGGGTGTTGTCTCACAAAGTAAAAGGTTGTGGGTTAGATTCCTTGTCAGGGCACATGCCTGGGTTGCAGGTTTGGTCCCTGGCTGGGGCATGCACACGAGGCAACCAATCAGTGTTTCTCTCTCACACTGATGCTTCTCTTCCTCTCTTTCTCCCTCCCTTCCTTTTTCTCTAAAAATAAATAAGTAAAATCTTCGAAACTAAATAAGTTAAAAAATACAAGTCCAGCTCAGTTCCCATCTAATCCATGGGAATTCTTCTGTGTCATTTTATCACACAAATTTAAAAAAAGGTTCATAAATCATAAATGTTTATAATATTCATTCTCCAAGGGTGAAGATTCCTCTTTCCTGGGTTAGGACTAGGGATTTCCTTTAGAGGGCAGATGTCAAATAACTGGCAGGGCAAAACACAACAAAACGCTGAAACCCAAAGCAGAGACAGATAGAGGAGATGGAAACAATTAAGAAAGTGTACATAGGAGTGAAAAGATTTTTTTTGCAGGGGAGAGGATAGAATGAGGCAGAGAGAAAGACTGAAATAGCCGTCATGTTTGCGAGAGTAATTGAGACTAAGAGGACAGGAAAAGAAGATTATTAAAAGTGTTGATGTTTATAAATTTGCTCTCATCCTTTGTTTTTCCGTTGAAGGTACTGAGTAGAGATTGAATTACCTTCACTTATCTTTTTCTGCAGGTCAGCTATCTCTGCAAATAAAATTCTGGGATTAAACTAACCATGTGGAGTCTTGGTTTTAATATTATTAGGTCATCAGGGTGAGGCTCAGTGAGGAAGTGACGTTAGAGCAAAAATTTAAAGGAAGCAAGCAAGGAGCCATCCAGGGAGCATCTAAGGGTAGAGCATCCTGGGTGGAGGTAAAGGCCTGTACAGGGACCTGGAGGTGTGAGTATGCCTATGTGTTTGAAAAACAGCAAGGAGGGCAGAGACCAGCAGAGTACCTCAGCATGAGCAAAGAACATAGAGCTATGTGAGTCAGAAAGTAGTGGGCCAGATCATGGAGGATGCCGTACACCATTGTAAGGATGCTGGCTTTCATCTGAATGGGGAGCCATTACAATTTTGAGGAAAGGTGTGACATGTCTGACTTATGTTCTTAGGGCATCATCACTGTGATGAATTGAGAGTAAACCATGGTGGTAGAGACAAGGCTGAAACAGGAAGGTCAGTTAACAGGCTATTGCAGTAACCCATCAATCCTGCTGATCACTGCTCAGATCTTAGTGGTTGTAGTGGAAATAATGAAAATTAATCAGCTTCTGGATGAATGTTTAAGGTAAATCCAATAGGATTTATGACAAATAATTTTGGGAGTTCAGAAGAAATAGTGAAATCAATGGCAACTTCAAGTTTTTGGTCCCAGGTAAGTGGAAGAATGTAGTTATTCTTAACTACAAAGAGGGGGCGGTACCAGTGGGGTAGGTTTTTGTTGTGCTGTGATGAGGCTGGCTGCAGGGCGATCAGGAATTTGGTTATGATAGGAGTAACCATGTCAGATTTTCAAAATGAAGATCTATAATAGGCAACTGGACGTACAAATCTAGGGTTCAGGAGAAAAGGTCTAGATGCAGATGTAAGTTTAGGGGTTATTGGCATACAGTTGGTATTTAAAGCCATGAGCTTACCAAGGCGGGAGTGTAAAATAAGAAAAGAAAAAAAACAAGATTAAATTTGGGCTGTAACTAATCCAATGGTAAGAGGTCCAACTGAAGAGGAAGAAGCAGCATGTCATATATTTTCCTTCTATTTCCTCAAAGAATTTAGCAGAATACTCAACGCACAGTAGGCACCCTGAAGTATGTGCTACCTGGTGAGAATTTGATACGGGAAGGATGAGTTCTCCAACAGCCAGACAGAATAGCTACAAATGTCAAATGACTGCTAAAAGGATGCCGTGTGTGTGTGTGTGTAGCAGGTAGTCCAATACCACCAAGCAATTCTCCAACACTCCCTGGGCATCATACAATTCAACTCATTTCTGACAGCTACTTAGAGAATAGCCATCAGATTCCACAGGTTAGGGGCTCAGTTCCATAAGACTGCTCCCCAGCTTCAGACAGCAGTTGTTATTGTACTTCCGACTGGCTACAAATTAGAGGCTTTCATGGGCCCCTCCTTGGGTTTGATTAATTGGCTAGAGAGGCTGACAGAAGTCAGAGAAACACACACTTACTAGATTGCCAATTTATAATAAACGCCTGTAATTCAGGAATAGCTAGATGGAAGAGACATATAGGGCACGGTATGGGGAAGAGCGTGCAGCTCCCATGCCCTCTCCTGATGTGCCACTCTCCCCAAATCTCCACATGTTCAACCTGACAACTCTCCAAACCCAGTCCTTTGGGGGTTTTTATGAAGGCTTCATTACATTGGCTTGACTGCTTAAATCACTGGCCAGTGACCATTGGCTCAACCTCCAATCCTTCTCCCTTCTCCAGAGGGTCAGGGTTTGGGACTGAAAATTCCAACCCTCTAATCACCTGGTTGGTTCTCTTGGCAAGCAGCCCCCATCCTTAGGTGTGGTCTAAAAAAACTGCCTCAATCACATAACAAGACACCTTTATGGCTCCCATCACGGGAAATCTCAAGAGTTTTAGGAGCTCTGTGCCTGTGCCAACAGGAGCGAGAGACTAAATATATGAGACATATCACAACTGCTTCTCCATTTGTTGGCTTTCTCCCCTTTTGGCTCCACCTTAACAAAGAGAATGTTCATTCCAGAGGCAGGTGCAGCTGACACTGATCTCATACTCCTCTTGACTGCTGTGTATTTCCTAATATTAAAAATATTATTTCTCTGCCCTGGCTGGTGTGGCTCAGTGGATTGAGTGCTGGCCTGTGAACCAAAGGACTGCCAGTTAGATTCCCAGTCAGGGCACAGGCCTGGGTTGCAGGCCAGGTCTCCAGTGGGGGGGAGGGGGCGCAAGAGGCAACCACACACTGATGTTTCTCTCCCTTTCTCTCTCCTTTCCCCTCTCTATAAAAAGTAAGTAAATAAAATCTTAAAAAAATATATTTAAAAACCTTTAAAATATTATTTCTCCCATTCTACCTCTTATTGTTACCATTGGTCATGGTAAGACTTGGGGGAAATTCACAGTAGTTCCACCTGACAAAAGATTTGGATAACCCATTCATTTCACTTGATTCCCCCATTGGAGGGGGGGAAAGTAATGTGCGAAGACTAAAATAATTCCAGCTACAATTGAATGAGCACTTTCCCTGTGCCTAATACAAAACTAAGTGCTTTACATGCATTATCTCACTGCATCCTTTCCTCTACCACATGAAGCAGGTGATATTCGAGCAAGAATAGGCTTCAGAAATATCCAAGGAAGACTGACCACTCTAATATCACAATAAACACTTAAGAATAAGCTGAGGTTATTTTACACCCATGCTGTGTAACTAGTGGGCAGGCAGTCACAACCAGGGCAGAAGAGTCAGGTGGGAAGACAGGTAAACTCTCCATGAAAAAGGTAGAAGCAAGCCTCACACTTTGCAGAATCTTCTCACTGTGAGGTGGAATCTTTGGAAATTTTTATGACCTCAGGGAGAGCTGAAGACCTGAGAAGTAAGTATCTCCAACAACCTTATCTCCTGCTTTATGTAACATGCCCTTAATTTTTCATTTCCTTTTCCACAAATTGAGTTCACATCCTTTAAGTGTTTTTATTGATATTTTCCCATCAATCACATCACCATCTTGTGATAAGCATACCATTTCAATCTCCATTCCTCTATGAGAAAACAGAGGTTCACAGTGTGTTAAAAACTTGCCTGAGATCACACAGTGGTAGAGCCAGATTTGACCCAGGTCTACGTGATTCCCGACACCAAGCTCGGAACCTCTGCTTCATATTCCTCCTCTAAAAAATGGGCGATGAGCTGGGTGTGTACCTGCAGATCTCTTGAAATTCTCCAGTTTCTGTCAGTCACTTACCAAATGGACAGAAGAGTTATATGGAGCCACTTACACCTTGAAGATACAGTGAATTTTCAATGTTCTTTGCTCAAAGTGCCTGCCATGGATATCCCACGAAGATAAACGTGAGTAAAGGACTCATGAGTAAGGGACCTCCATAGTTACTAATGGGGAAACAAGACACAGGAGTTGCTATGTCTGGGAGCTGGGATTTTACAAGCCTTTAAACTTGGAAAAAGATTGAGGTAGAGTAAGATGGGGATTTCCTCCTTGCAGAAGGAAGAACATATGCAGAAAAAGGGAGAATATGTAGTGTAGTCAAAGAAAACAAATGGTCCTCTATTTATAGATTACCTCAAAGCAGCAGCCATCTGCGAAGCATGATTAACCCTTTCTTTGAGTGAAGGCACCGACGCAAACGATGAAAGTAGCAGGACAACGGCGTATTGGCTGAGGGTTCGGTTGGGGCCATATACCACAAGACCTTGAATGTCAGGCTGAGGAGTACAGACTTTATCATGCAGCCAATGGGCATCACTAAGGGGCAAGATGTCTGAGTGATATGATCAGTATTTTCCTATAATGATAATGTATAGAATGGATCTGAGTTGGGAGAGAGAATGTGACTAGGAAGACCAACCAGGAGACTGATACAGCAGAGATGGGGTTATACACTACTGGGATAAAAATTTGCATAGTAGGTAGTTGGAAAATGACTGTTATGGGGAGGGAGCACCTTTATGCCTATAATTTAAATGTCCCAAATTGAATATGTACTAAGAAGAGTAATATTCTGTGAAGCAGATTATAATGGTATTTAATTTGAAAGCCATAACATCATTTACTTCTTTTCTCTATGCCAGACATATAGTAGAATCCACTTACTTTTCCTCTACTTCAGAATCATGTTAAACACATCACTGGTCCCTTAGGTTGACACTGAAATCTTACAATACAAGACTCAGTGTTTCACACGCTTAAAAAGTAGTGTCAAATGTCTCCATGCTCTTTACACTAATTGGAGTTTGCCTCCAACGTGAATCAATATTCAGAATGCTCCTTGTACTGCTTGCACCACAAATTGAAATTAATATGTTGCTGGAGATTTATTTACTAAAGTGCCAAAGTTAAGTTTCTTCTATGTAAAACGGGGAAGAAAATTCACAGGCTAGGAAGACTCATGAACTGAAATTTAATCAATCATTTAGTTCTCTTTATGTCAAATTACTTAAGAACATTGAGTGTGTTTTCCTCTGAAAACAAGGAGGGAGGGATGAAGGGAGAAAATTACATTTATTTGAAAAGAAAGAGAAGAAACATGTGAACAAGGACTGATGCTTTTAGAACCCTCAGGTTTATTATTTCCTATTATTGGTTCTGTATAGGCTAATTTAAAACAGCTATCTTCCTGTGTAGAGTATGAGGACGGTGCATTTGTAACATAGCAACACATTCTTAGACACAGACAGGCCTTCCACTGTGGGGAGACACCAAATGTGCCCTTACTGAAAATTGTCTTTTCAGCTACTCTGATGAGGACTGCAAAGACTGACTGCTTCAGAAAGAGAGTTCTGAATGTTTAGGTCATGGTAAATAAAGTGTTTGAAGATTAAGTGAGTACATAAGGATGAAATAATATATGCAGCATTTATTGAGAGACCTTATATAAGAGAAAAACTCAAATGTTTTCTGTCTTAAAAATTTTCTTTCTAAGCAGAATATTTTAGTTTGCAATAGATGCTAGCATTCAGTTATATTTACCTTATTGACAAATGAGGTTAAACCATTGGACATACTCATATTTGTCCCAAGTGTGCTCAATTTAGGTCAACAATTTAGTGATTATTCTGCTTTCACTCAAAACACACCCAATTCCATATAGCTGTTAAGATAAACTCACATTTCAAGGCTTCTTTTTTAAACCTTAGGAACATATGAACCCACTATAATAACAGTCCTTCTTCTGAATCTAAAACTATTAAAACATGTCTACATAAAGAGTTATTAAATAGAGTTATTTGAGAAGCCTAAGCCAGAAGCCTGGGAGTCACCTCTCATTCCTGAACACTAACTTGGTCACTAAAGCCTATGTATTTGAGTTGTTTCTATTCTTCCTTCTTTCTTGCAGAGAAAATTCTATCTTCGTTCCAGTACTGAGCAATCACGTGCTTCAGGAGACACTGAATGAATTTTAACGAGTCTGAGCAATCATAGTCTTTCCATTCCCCTTGCAAGTGATTGCTTCAGGAAAGATGTGTGATGCAGTTCTGGCCAAGGGAAAGAGATGCATGTGGAATTCAATAGTTCCTTCTCCCCACTCCTGCCAGAGTGATTATTCGAACATGGAGCAATCGAGGACATCCCCTAAATTCCAAAGTTTGCATACAGTTCTCTGTGGCAGGGTCCCAGCCTCGTGTCCTAGTATCCCTCTGAAGGCACTGTGCTACAGAACTGCTCATGGTCTCTTAAGTGTGCCACGTTGCACACCCATAGCTCCTTCATGCCGGCTTTTTTTCCCTTTGCAGAATGACTTTCCCCATCATTCATTGGCAAACAATCATTCATCCTGACCTATGACCATTCTCTCCCAATTAGACTTACTCATTGCTTCTTTCATGCTACATTATACACTGTGCACCCACGACTGTAATTACCACAGTGCACTGTAAGGACTTACTGATGCAGCTCTCTTCTCTACTTGTATATGATCTTATGAGGAGCGGTATGAAGTTTACCATTGCACCCCTAGCAACCAGCATAGACCTCAGCCAGATATCCCATATATGAATACTGAATGAAGGAAAGAAGAAAAGGAGGGTGGGAGGGTGACAGGGAGGGAGACAAGGGAGGGAAGAGAGGGAAGGAGGGAAGGAGGGTGGGTGGAGGAAGAAAGAAAAGAAGGAAAGAAGGAAGGAAGGTAGGTGCATATATGAAAGCCACCGCAAAGCAAAAATGTTTTGAGCACCTGAATACACTGTATGGGCTATTTCTCATGATTGTGGAGTGATAGCAGTTGATAGCAAAAGTATCAACGTCAACAGTTAACACTTATATGAGCATTATACAGGCACAATGCTGAACATTTTATGATTTATGTATGACTTATGTCATTTATATTTCATGATAATACAGTGAAGAAGATACTAACATTATCATCCTTCTAATACAGACAAAGAAACTGAGGCTTAAAGGCATTTCTCTTTCAAAGTAAATGAGAGCAGAGCCAAGACTGAAACCCGGGTCCGACCCTAGAACCTTAACCAACTGTCTATAAATATGTTATTGTCCTATTTGCTTTACACACATGTTGTTCATACCAAAGAGAGGGAAAATCTGAGTCTCCGGTCTTTGGCTGGTGTTCTCTCTGTTATTGACTATATCCCTCAAAATCCCCCTTAGTTAGAACTGGGATTTCTGAAGGAACAGGTCCTGTGAAGTGGTTTGTACAACAGGTATTTCCTCTGACCCTCAACATGCAATTCCTTTTCTAACCTCATAGTTCACCAGAGTCAGTTAAGCTTATAACCCCATGAGTCTCTTACACTTACGCTATCTACCATCCAGGCAACTAGTAATATGAGTGCAGGTGATTCTAAGACTGAACAAGAGGAATGACAGACTGGGCTGGCTAACCACTACTCACTGCTAGAGTTTTCCTTAAAAAAGGACCCCAGCAGTTCTGAAAGGCTTCTCCAGAAAGACATAGAAAGAATTTAGCCTCCTTAGAGAAGGTTGGACCATTACCTCTATACAAGGACATCTCCAATATCCTCTGGCTTCTAATGGACCTTCTGCTGGAACCTACTCCCATCCTGAGACACAGCTTAAAGTTCTGGTGGTCCCATAGTCAATGTTGAGTCCTCCTCAGAGACTCTAGGACTATTCATTCATTAGTTCTGAGTTGAGTCGCTGTGGGCAACCACATGCAGGTACTGTGCACGTCCCGTATAGAGTTAATGCAGACACAGTCCCTGTCCTCAAGGAGCAGCAGTCTAGAAAGTGCTTGTGTGTTTGTAGATGTGGAGGACGTGTTGTTTAAAAGTTGCCAGTCATTAGACATGGAAACACCCCTGGAGCTCACTTTGCACTGGGGAGGCCACCATAATGGGAATTTAAGTTAATCCAATGCAACTTCCTGGTTGTAAAAAAACAAAAACAAAAGAAAACAAAACAAAAACTATGAGGTCTTTACTGACCTGAATGCTGATGCTATAAACTGAGATATTAACTCATCTATTTACCAAGGTAAATCTGGCAATAGAAATGTACACTTACATAATTCAAGAAATTGTAAATTTCTCATAAATACAGATTTTGATTAGTCTGTTCCTGATAATTATTTACTCTCAGAAAACCTGAAAGCTAATTTAATTAGGGGAAAAAAAAACAAAAATGAGAGGGGCACTTAGAACTGTGTAAGAATTTAGAGGAAAAAAATAATCTATCTAGTGGAATTAATTATAGAATAATTCATTTGGGCAAGATGAGGTTTTGACAAGTATAGAAAACACTGTGAGTAAAAGCATGGAAATATTCAGGCCTGACTGTTTAGGTAATATTATAAGAGGTTTAGTTTGAAATGAATGTTTGGAGCCTGAAAACAGGTGAGAAAGGTTCTTCTAGGATATGAAGGGTACCAAACCACCCCCACCCCCCCGCCCGAACTATCCTCCAGGGTCACAGGCCCCTTGTAGTGCAGGCTTCTCAACTAGGTGAGTGTTCTAGGAACCCATCTGTACCAATGTACCTGCTGGCATTGTTGTGAGAGGCTGCATTCAGCTTCAGTGAATTTTTTTGAAGACTCTTTCAGTGTTTTCGCCCATTTCATGATGGTGATTTACAAGCACACCTGCCACACCATGCTGAGTGTTCAGCAGTTTTTGACCCAAAATGGCATGACTCCCATGCCCCACCCTCCCTATTCACCTGATCTCACCCCAGGGGACTTTTTTGTTTCCTCTGATGAAAAAAGTCCTCAAAGGGAAACATTTTGCCAATGTGGAAGAGGTGAAACAAAAAACGGCAAAAGCACTAACAGGCATCACAATCAATGAGTTCAAAAACTGTTTTGAGCAGTGGGGAAAATGTCTTGATAGGTGCATTGCATCAAATGGAGAACACTTTGAAGGTAACTGAAGTTTAAACACGTAAAAATAAATACACAACTTTTATAAATAAACTCTGTTTTGGGGGTCTCCTGTTGTATATTTTGGTCAGTAGTCATTTGCCTGTAGATGCTGCCCACACCACAAGTCAGCAGTGGAAGAGGAAACAGTACCTGAAGTGGTCAAGTACTTGGGTTTTAATTTAGCACCATCTGGCTCTTTTCTGGATCAGCATTCTGTATAACTTGCTCAAGGTTTATCATTTCATGATATTCTCAGACTATTTTCACTCTTTATGAATTTCCTCCAAATGCCAGCTATTCAATGACTCTCTAATCTTAAAAATTCCCTCTTTATCCTCATTCTTCAATGAGGATATGAGTTGAAAACACTTTCTCTCTCTCAATAGAAAATGTGCATGCATTGGGACTGAGAGGGTCTTGACAAGAACACTAAAAGTTGAGCAATATCTTTAAAAAACACACTTCACTCCTGTCTATTAGCTGTTTTGTACTAGCCATTTTCTTTTTGTTGAAAGCATAAATGTTTCCCCCCTTGATGTGGATATTTGCTGCTTTCACGCCACTCAGCAATCCCGACCCTCTTCCTAAAAATACTTCAGTTTCTGTTGGAAATGTAACACTTTTTCATTGAATATCACTGTGGTGAAATAGTAAAGCTGCAGGCCTGCCACCAACAGAGGAGCCCCAAAGAGGTCCTTGGAGATTTTTTTCTTCATTACTCTGGCTCATGCTGGGGACAGAGAGGAGACCAGACTCACGCCAGTTGGATGCACCCTCCCAAAACTGCCAGCCCTGGCCCCCTGGGCAGACTGCTTGCTGTTCCTTTTCAGAAGACCATCCCTGTACTTCCTACTTCTTTCCCCTTTTCAAGTGTAAGTCTCCAACTCTCCACCAATGATCGTTTTGTTTTCTTCTTCTGTTTCTTAAACACACTTAAGACCTTTGCACTTGCTTTTCCCTCTATCTGAAATTCCTGTCCTTCAAATCTTTGCAAATGCACGTACTGCATAGAAAAATTTTCATTTTCCTGGGCAATTAGCTAGGATTATTCAAACGCGTTAAGTCATTGGGAGCACCAGAACTACAAAGGTGCCATTCAAAATATTAAATCACAGCATTATGTTTTCTAAAAACTGGGAATATCATATACCTAGTTATCTAGATGGTATTTTCCTGGCCCAAACTCAATAAAACCTTACTATCTGCATAAAATGCAATGTGTTCAAGACCTAAATTATTTTTCTTGTCCTGTATTACTTTTTTAACCTCGTCAAGTTTCCATCCAGCTGAACAATACACATAGCACATCTTCTAAGCTTTTCCGCCCCTCTGCCTCAGCTCTGCTGTTTGGTTTATGCCAAATATCTTTACCTTTCTCTTCTTTCCCTCTCTTTTCTACATATATGTTTCTAGATTAAAAACTATTTTTTCCACAAATATTTCTTGACCGGCCACTCAGAGACTCTTCTTACTGAGTTCCCTATGCACTTTATGTGCACTCTTCCTACACAGGACTTACTACAAGGTAGAATGTCCTATTTGTAAGTGTATGTTATGTACCTTACTAGACTCTAAGATTCTCACTAAGGGGGCGGGAAAGGGGATCTTTGTTTTGCATCACTGAAATGCCTGACATTCAAATATTTATTGAGTACCTCTTCTATGCAATGCATTATTCAAGGTGCTTCAATTACAAAAGTGAATCATGTAACGCTAGATATTGTGATAACCCACGTGTGAAACAAGGACAGCCTGAGGGTGGATAATACCTAACATCTTTGTTTTTCAAAAATGACCTAGAACTCCCAATCCAGCAATAGGAAACTACAGATACAACAAATTAAACAAGAGAAATTTTGAGAGAAAATAAATATTAAAGTTGGAGGAATCTTATATAAGAGAATTACTTCTGTTGAGGAAAATGAGGTTGGAGTAGGCTTCACAGAGGAAGCCTAGTAGTTTCATATAACAATTCAGTATGTATTGGCAGAGAAAGTTATATTCATGGATGCACTTAAGAAACTATCTCATATTTAGTTTTGTATTAGAGAAAACAATGCCTTGGATGATGTATAGTCAAGAACAACTCTCCCAACGTTTACATTCTGAGTTTGAAGTTCACCACATGATTTCTGCACCTTATTTTATTTCTGGCACAGAATTCTCCACAATCAGGTCGAATACAGGGCGGGGCAAAAGTAGGCTTACAGTTGTGAGTCCACAAAACCGAGTTTATTCTTGTGTGATTATTTACTATTTTATTATTTTCAATATGAACAACTGTACACCTACTTTTGCCCCATCCTCTACATTAGAAATGGACCAAAGAAGGGAAGCCATTCTGGAGCTAAAATCTACCATGGAAGATTCATTTAGTAGTTCATCAGAAATGAGCGATATTTAAATATATATATAAATATGTTATATATATATGTTATATTTATATATATTATAAAATTATATACATATATAATTCGGCTATCAGAAACTCTCTGAGCATTGGTACTGGAAAGGGGAGCCATGAGGACTGACTCTTCAACTCCATTCTCCATGAAGAACTCTTGCACCTGCCTTGTACCTGCAGGTAGTCGATGATAAGGAAGTATACATGCTTTTGAGAACTCAGCTGTCTACCAGGAAGCCAGTGGATCTGAGGCAGTAACTCTTTCACCTGAAATGCCAGTCACTTTTTTCCTAATGAGAGGTGGATCTATTCCTACCACGGTGAGGCTACCATGTTAATTTCCAACTGATCAAGAGTGACACCTGCTGGCTCAGGAAAAGAGAGACTTGTTTGTCTAAAGTGACTATAAGACTGAAATAACTTGAATTAACTATGGGAAATTGGGGATAAAGCCATCAATCCTAAACACCAAAATGGAGTGACTTCAAGACCAAGCTGATTATTAATTGGAAATTCTTGCGATGATGACCACAATCAACCCATACTAAGACGTAGACCTGACAGTCGTATAGAAACACGGCCCCAGACCTGTGTACTCCTTACAGAGAAGGCAAAGATGTCCTACTCTACCTGGCCCTTCTCGCCCCACTCCTGGACTAGAAGAGCACTTTCTAATCACTAGTTCTTCCTTTAGTCTCATTTTGCTCCAACCCATCCTATCCGTTACATCACACTCATGCTCCAGAGCCAGAATGTGATTCATGAGAACAGGAGCCATGTGGTCTCACTGTAGACCCACTCAGATCCAGTGGCAGGACCCAAGCTCACGACCAGTATACTCCAACAGGCAAAGATGCAGGCGCTAAGGTTTGGACCTGACAAGTTTTGCAGTGTAGTGCCCGTGGGGTGGCAGGGCAGGTCTGTGGACTGGAACTCTCTCTCAGACCTCCAGCCTCTTGTTCCTGTTTTACTCTCAACTTTACTTGCTGCCCTGAGTGCCTTCTGCCTGTCCGATCCGATCCCCAATGCTATGCAGATTCCCTTTACTCCCACAGCTCTACTCCTTGGTTACTCCTGAGGAAAGGAAGCCTTATGCTTGGAAATTACTCTGACTCCCCCAGTTTCCATTCTATCTGGTACCTGCTCTTAGTCATTCTGGGAAAAGTGATATCAAAGTTAAAGCTAAGTAAGTCTGCTTTTTCAATGAGAACTTTGGCAGAGCATATACTTAATCCAAAGTAATGTATCTTTAATGCCCTAATGAGCATTGTGCCAAAGAGCAAGAAGGAAATACTTGGTGTGGGTATGAAGTAAACCTTCTAGATGCTCTGGAAATTAATACACAATAATAATAATAATAATATTTGTAAAATTTACTGGGTACTCAGATGTATGAGACATAGAACCATACATTTGACTTCTCTTACCTTATAGAAGCATCTCAACAATTACAATAGGTAGCATAGATTATGCCTAGTTTATAGATGAATATACAAATGTTCAGAAAATATAAGTAACTTGATCAAAATCACACAGTAAATACATGGTGAATCTAGGATCTCAGTCAGGGTCTTTCTAATTCAAAACCCACCCACTTAGTCAATGATGCTCTCTTGCATGTTTTGCCTAAGGTTGGCCCAGACCATCAGTGACACCTAATCTCTTAAACTAAGGGAGCAAAGATATAGGCTCCCTAGGTTAACACTTCAAAGGAACAATACAGTAAAAAAGAGTCACGTAAACTATGAAACACCTATTCCTGCTAATAATTATTTCAAGAGGAAGAACGTGCATCAAGTTCTAGGCTTTCCATCATTCCATAGGCAGTACGGAGCGAACGGAAAGTTCAGCACGATGGGAAGCTGAGAACGAGCCACGTCAACAGGCACAGTGAGTTCTCTTTCTGTGGAAGCGCGTTCACGTGAACACCAAGCAGCCAGGCTGGATTTGGCTAAACTATACCTGCCCTACTGCTCCTCCTGCAGTCAGTCACCCTCACTTATTGCACATTTGGTGTCACCAACATCACCTTAGGTCCTTCATGAGGATAACACCATAGTCATTTTGTAAAACAAAACCCAGAAAGTTCACTAGGTGAGTTATTTCCCGGCTTCACGTGTTGAAGTGATGTAAAAGGGCTACGGGAGGAGCCTCATTCCTTTACCATCCCCTCTCTCCCTTCTCTTCACCCCACAGACAACCATGTCATCAATAGTTTTTGTTTACCCTTCCATCATTGCTTTGTGCAAGTGTAAGCAAATATAAATATATATTCTTGTTTTCCCACCTTTGTAGAACAAACGGTACCATATATGCTATTCCTCAAACTCATTTTTTTCACTTAAACTTATCCTAGCAATCTCTCCCTATCTGTCTATCATCTGTCTGCTGAATAACGTGCAAAATTCTTTTGAATTTTAACTTACCTGGGCAACATACTGAAAATAACAAAAGACTGGTACCCATTTCTGAAGCTGAGGAATGATAACATGAATATGAGAGGATTTTGGAGAAAGAAGAGATCACAGATGGGATGGGCATAAAAAAAAAAAACACCTTGGGAGGTCCAGATAAGAAGAAGCATCATTGCTTTAAAGGGTAACTAAGCTACCACACAGCTTCCTTAATCCACAGGCAGGTGAATTTCTTATTAATGTCAATGTAATGGTTTTTACATTTTCTCAGTTCGCTGCCTCCAGTCTCCATTTAGATTCAAGCCAAGAAGCGCAAACACTGTGTTAATTGGTACATTTTCCTGTAGAAACTAATTATAACTCCATGCTGTCAAAACAAAGCAAATTGTTAATGACACTTTACCTCACGAAATAGAAATAAAACTATTTTGCCACAAAGGAGGATGCTGGGATTGTGTCACAAAGCCATTTTAATCACAATTATGAAAATAAAAAGAGCTGCTGGAGGGGACCCATTCTGGGTTCATTATGCTCACCTGGAGCTCTGTGGCTGGGAGAGATGGGAGGGGGAGGGGGAGTACCTTTCCTGGTTTTGGGCTTCCATACCCCAGAAAAGAGTGCTGGAGTCGACAGCTTCTGGGGCAGGCACTCAGGGCTCCTCTCTGGCTGTTTCACAGATGTGCACACAGCCACTCTGTAAGCTACTGGAAAGCAGTCGTTCATTTGTTTAACAAATGTTCACCGAGAGTCTGCCAGGTGCCAGGCACTGTTCTAGGTGCTGAGCACACAGCAGGGATAAAACAGAACGAAAACAAAGCAAAGCAGGCAAACAAAACTAAGCAATGACAACAACAAAAACCCTGTTCCCATGCCACTCACATTCCATTGCACAAGACAGACAATAAATAAGGTAAATAAGCAAAATATAGATGTGTGTGTGTGTGTGTGTGTGTGTGTGTGAGAGAGAGAGAGAGAGAGAGAGAGAGAGAGATGACAGTAAGTTCCACAGAGAAAAAAGAAAGTGGGAGAGCTGGATCAGGAGTGTGGAGCACAATTTAAAACAGGAGATTGGACTGGCACTCACAGAGAAGGAAGGGAGAGATTAAACTCTGAGTTTCTAGAAAAGGAGAAAAGAGAGCAGAACCAAAGCTGCTTTCCATCCAGGAGGTTCGCAAGGCCATACAGGCTGTTAAGATGATGAACTATGTCTGCACTGTTTGCCATGACCACTCACCCAGGCAATAGGTGCCCGAAGGACGAACTCACACAGCAGAGGGTCTCCAGGCCTCAGCTCCAGCCCTGTGGCCAGTGTTCACTCTCATTGGTTCATGCCTGAGGATGCCAGTTAAGTATTCGAGTACCGTCTCTGGACCAAAGGAACAGTAAGTACAAATGACCGAGGCAGGGCACCTGGGTGTTTGGCACGCGGAGGCAGGAAGCCACACGGCTGGAACAGAGTGAATGGAGGCAAAGAGAAGGAATGTGGTATAGAGGGAACGGCAGATTCTGTAGAGCCTGCCTGGTGGCCATCGGAAGAACTGTGGTGTTTGCTCTGAAACAAGCCATTGGGGGTTTTGAACAGGGGAGGGGTATGATCTTACTAAGGGTATGGAAAGGATCGCCTGTCTGCTGTGTTGAGAATATGCTCAAGAAATGCAGGTGGAAACACAATCTAGTTGGGGAGGCTACCGCGCATTTCCAGGCACAGTACGATAGGCTGCCTTCATTTCCAGGGGCTGCCATAACAAGTCACTACACACCTGGTAGTTTACAACAGGAATTTACTCTCTCACAGTTCTGGAAGCTACAACCCTGAAACCAAGGTGTTGCTAGGGCCATGATCCCTCTGATGGCTCTAGAGGAGAATCCTTCCTTGCCTCTCTTCCAGCTTCTGGTGGCTTCATGTGCCCCATGATGGCTTGTGACAGCATCACTCCAAACTCTACATCCATCTTCATGTGCCTGTCTTCCCCTACTCTGTCCCTCTGTGTCTCTGCAGCCAAATCTCCCTCTCCTTTCTCTTATAAAGACACCAGTCATGAGATTGGGGGCCCACTCTAATACAGTACAGCCTCATCTTAACTTGATATCTGCAAAGACCCTAACCAAACAAGGTCACATTCACAGGTACTGGGGATAGGATTTACACATATCTTTTAGGGGCACACAACTCAACCCACTCTAGTAGCTTAGCCCAGGGTGGCAGCTGTGGATGGATATGGAAAGATGCGTCTGACTATTTTGAAGGCGCAGCTAATAAGATTCTCTAAAAGTTTGGAGATGTGGGACAGGAGAGAAAAAACAGCAGTCAAATTTAATTTCAAAGTTTTTGTTTTGTGCACCTGGAAGGATGAAGTTGCAATCTAGGGAGACGGGAAAGAGTGAAGCCCATGGGTGGGGGGAGTAGTTTCAGGGTTTAGAGCAGAAATCAGGGGCTCAGTTTTGAATGTGTGAAGTTGAGATACCTTTAGACATCAAACTAAAGGATGAACAGGCAGTTAGATTCTGTCTCCTAGTTTTTACATATTCCTTATAACCTATCCACTGTGCGGCATGGCAGATGTCTTAATAAATGTTGTACGCATGTGTGAATAAATAAATTAATGACTACAAACAGAAAAAACAGTTAAAACAATAATTACTTTCTAAAACTTACGATGAAAACGGTTCTTATTAAGAATAGAAACTAATACTTGTACACCCTTTCCAGTTTACAAATTGTTTTTTGCCTGTCTTATTTAACCATTTCTTAAGTAAGTGATCTATAAGTGCTATAACTATCGTCTTGCAGTGAGCAAAACAAGGACTAGAGAGGGTAACCACGCTCACCCACAGAGGAAAGTGAAGAAGGGACTTCAGCCTCAGCCTTCTGACCCGAACCCTTTTCACTACACAGAGTTCTCAGGGACGTATGTTCTAATTGGGAGATTGGTGAATCTAGTCCCACTGACATCCAGAAATTTCTTAGGCCAGACTCAGCATCAAAAAATTACCTTAGTTTGTAGCAAATGGTCTTCAGGTCACATTTTTTAAAAATCTTCACCCAATGATATGTTTATTAATTTTAGAGAGAGAGGAAGAGAGAGAAACGGGGAAAAACATCAATGTGAGAGAGAAACATCAATTGGTTGCCTCCCGTATGCACCCTTACCAGGGACTGAACCTGCAACCTAGGTATGTGCCATGACCAGGACTGAATGTGAAGCCTTGAGGTGTATGGAACAATGCTCCAACCAACAGAGGCACCTGGCCAGGCCTTCAGATCACACCTTTTAAAGGGCCAATCTCTTTCTACTTGAAACAGGTGACAGAGTTTGGAAGTAACTTTCCTGAATATACATATTCTGCATTTTCCCTAAAAAAACACTAGATGAGCTGTGCTTCCACACTGACATTCAGTATCACAGTGCTGATCAGAGCACTGATCTACAACGAAGAAATGCCCCCCTTCACTCTCAGCAAACAGGGTTGTCTGGAAATCTGGAAATTTGCATTTTTAGTTCCACCTCTCTCACCAGTCCTTTGTGCAACTCCATGAAGCCACAGTTTTTCTGGGTCACAGATGTGGCAAAAGTAAAGGGAGGGGCTGATACTTGATCTCAAGACAGCACAACAGGGTGGTTTAGACTGCACACCAGCTCTGCAGTCAGACAGAACTGGGTTCAAACCCCTAGTCTACCATACGTTGGCTAGCTTAGCTTGGGCAATTATCATCTTTTAGTCTCCATTTCCTGACCACTAAAACGGAAATAATGCCTACTTTACATCATTGTTATATGGATTAAATGAAATAATGTATGAAAAACACTTGGCACAGTGCATGGCATATCATAAGAGGTCAATCAGTTGGCTTCTACTATTACCATTAGAATACTGTACAACCTTGCCCTTCAGGAAATATGTGGTACCTATAACATAGGTGGAAACCAGATAATGCAGTTGAAAGCATATGAAATAAAAGCCATGATGCCTCATTTCTCCAATTTACTGGCTCATTTATGACCTGTACTTTCCTTCTCTCTGTCTTAATTTACTGATCTTTAAAATGGGCCACATAGCACCTTCTACTTCCTTTATAAACATGCAGGATAATTAAAAACTATATTATTCACATGCCCTCTTTCTCTAATATCATCAGTTACTCCTTCCCTTTATATCATTAGATTTAGGCACCTTGAAAAATCTTTTATCTTTGAATTAGAAAGAAAGAAATATGAAAAGTCAGTTAAGTGTTCAATGCAGCAAATTGTGGCATTGGAAAAATAGGCAAAGCTTTTTTTCCGCAGTAGAACTTAGTTATAACTAGAACTGCTTAAGAAAGCACAGGCTATATCCAGTAACACACAAATATAGATGCCCTGGATGTCACCTTGGTTTCTCCTGTTGTGAACAATACTGTTGCTTATAAAGAAAAAAAAAAGGCATTTTCTTAACAGAGTGGGAAGCAGAGATAGAACAGCATAGACAATAGATACATTTAGGCTGACACCAGATTCTAGAACTATAGTTGTTTGTTTAGCTGGGAGTGGAGGATCCAGGGCAAATGTTTCCCAACAGTGGGTAACTACAAAAGAGTGTGGGTGTTCCTCTCCATTACTTAGGCAAGTCAAATACAGTCTTTTGGCTCCTTCTGACATGGTCTACAACTCAGAATTAGTTTTCTGCTTATTATACTGCCTTGGAATTGGTCTTCAATAAATGTGTGTTGGGTAAGCAAGTGGAAATCATCCAGTTCATTTGAGTTCTATGCTTTATTTTAATCTTCAGTAAAGCATGACTGTGGTCTGCCCTCCATTAGACCTACTCACGCATGGGCTATTTTCTACCCAGCAGACAAGGCTTAGTCATTTTGAAATCCCAAATACCTTGCATGTAGTAGGAACACAATACATAGTCTTGCAGTTGTGTGAGATCAAACGGCTTTCAAATCCCTTTAGTATGACCCTCAGGGGGGCTGACGTCCAACTTTCCCTTCTGCCGACAGATGCATCTATGAAGAGCCTATCTGTGCTCCCTGGTCATTGCTCACCCAGAGATTTCCAGAGCACCATTCCCTGCAAGGCAGACCAACAGACATAATGATGATCCAGGCAAGGTTGCTGTCTTCAAGGAGCAGCACATAGAGATAAACAGGAGAGAAGGAAAGGAGTGGGATCTTGTGGTAGCAAAGAGTAAAACCAAGAGCTAGAGGATACTGCTATGTCAGGGTGATTTGTCACATAGAAAAGTGTTCACACTGAACATATTAAAGATAAACAGGTGAGACTCATTTGTAAAAGGTACATGGCCAACAGTTACTGATACAATGCATCCTGACTCCCCATTTCAGTACTAAGGAGACAAAAAACAATGAAAACTAGCCACTAATACTGAAAGGAAGCCCACATCTAGAATCTATGATGATTTTCTTTTTTTTTAAATTTTCTTTAAAGATTTTATTTATTTATTTTTAGACAGAGGGCAAGGGAGGGAGAAAGAGAGGGAGAGAAGGGTCAATATGTGGTTGCCTCTCGCGCGCCCCGACCTGGGGATCTGGCCCACAACCCAGGCACGTTCCCTGACAGAGATCGAACCAGTGAACCTTTGGTTCACAGGCTGGTGCTCAATCCACTGAGCCACACCAGCCAGGACTAAGATGATTTTCCACTATACCCAAGATGAATGAAGCTGGTTTAGGAAACTTCATTTGGGAAAACTGTACCCATACTTTATTTCTTGAAACAGTTTTTTTAACTACAGAAAAATGATGGGGGGAACCATTTTCCACCACTGCCTGCTAGCTGGTTCAAACACCTGGAATCTCCACCAAAAGGAAAACTGGTCAGCCTTTCATGCATGGCTACAACTTTTGAAGATCGTATATGCTCCCACTTTTCTGTATCCATCTGTAAATAACTTTCATGAAATAACTGGCTAGAAAGGAGTAGTAGAGACTGGTTCTCTTGCATTGTGTCCTGACACAGCGTTCCTAGAAAGATAGAAAAACCCAGGAGTAATGCATGCTGGAAATTGTGGTTTTTAAAACACTACATTATTACCAAAGAAACGGACAGTGTATGTGGGAGAATATCAAAGAACCACACAGTGTGTATGAGAGAAAATGTTAGTCACCTCTAACAGAGCCACACTAGACACATGGCTATTTGACACTGGGGACTAAGCTGCAAGTTAGAAGCAACTACTAGAAAAATTTGTAAGAAAATCTGATCAACACCCAAGGGGATAATGATAGGGACAAGGGAGATCCACACGATCCATGAAAAAATATCAGGCTCCAAAAGTTTTCCCCTTGATTGAGGATGAATTAAGAAAACCTAAAACCCACCAAGGATCCTATGAAAAAACTAGAAAACAATGGAAAGCAAAAGTCATTCTGGAAGTTTGGGAAAAACAGACTTCCAAAAATGATTAATACAGAACTCAGAGGAAAAGTTTATATCATGTGACATTATTAATAAGATACTAGAAGGTATGGTCTAAATGAAACAGGCACCGAAAGTTATCAGGAGAATAAGCTGAGATGAAAACAGGATGCTGTATAAAGACAGTGAGCAAAGATGAAAAGGAAGCTGGATAATATTAAGAATTGCAAGGAGACTAAAATTGCAGTAAAGCCCATCAAAATCTGTATTGGAGATGGGAAAATCAGGCTTGTCAAGAGAGAAAATTGAGTCAGTAATGTAGAGGATGCACTTGGAAATGCTCTCTGAGGATACAGAAGAAAAACACAAGAAGATCAAAGAATGAAAAAGAAGGTGGTACAGGGAAAAGAAAGAACAGAGATGCCTGAGAATTACAGGAATTCTCAAGGAGCAAGCTAAAACAATTGGAGCATTAGGGTAAGAAATAATTGAGGGTAAGGGAACATTTTCAAAGATTAAAGAAGGATGGAATAGCATAATAGAAAATAATGGGTAATAGTAATTATAAAGATTTCTTGAGCATTTACTTTGTCAGGCATTCATCTTATTATTAACCCATATAAATCTCATTAACTGACAACAACTATATAAAATTATAGTCTTCACTATATATCAATAAAGATGGCAACTGACCCACATAGAGGTTAGCTAACTTGCCCAAGTTCAAAGAAGCAAATACCAAGGTCAGGACTCCATGACAGCGGGTCTGGATCCAAAGCCAATAGAAGTCAGGTTTCAAGAAATCTCTGCAAACATTGGCAGTTATCCAGGTAAAGAAAATAATCTGGCAAAAATACTGGAATGAAAATAAAACAATAAAAACAAGCAAACAGAAGCAAGTCACCTACTAGGAACAAAAATCAAGCTGACTTAGTATTGCTTAAATTGCAGGGAAAGCCACATTCAGACATACTAAATGAGTTCATGTCATTGACCCAGGAATTGCATTTCTAAGATTCTAGCTTAGGAACATATTGATGATCATATTTAATATTATTATGTAATAATATATATTATGTGATATAATCATCATCTACTCATCTATATGTATTTATATATAGTATATAATTTATGTAAAAATTATATTTATCACCATTATTTTTAATAGCAAAATTCCAGTGATAAGCACCCAAGAACTAAGATATATAGTTAAGTAAAATTATCTTTTATATGTATATTGAAATTACAGGGGTAGGCAAAAGTATGGTTACATTATGAGTACATGAAACAGTTTATTCTTGTATTATTATTTATTAATTC
>VMDR010015085.1:0-22733 GCA_007922815.1 Macrotus californicus | reverse complement strand
TCCATATCCATGTACTGTATCAGATGGACAGATAAATTTTTTAAGTATACAATAGTAACCAAAACACACCATATATGTAAAATAAAGCAATTATAACATTTAAATTTTCTACATGGAAAACTATAAAATATTGTGAAAAGAAATTTTTTAAGTTTAAATAAATGGAAATATAAACAATGTTAATGGAAGGAAAAGCCAACATTTTAAAGTCAATATTTTTAATTTGCTCTAAATTTACCTATGGGATGAATGCAAAAACTAATCAAAATACTAGCAGAGATTTTTTTCTTTTTTTGAAAAAATAAATAAACTGAATTTAAAATGGAAATGGAAATAGAAAGGACCAAGAATAGCCAATGGTCTCAAAAAAGAAAAAGCTGGAAGGCTTAACTACCATATATGAAGACACATCATAAAGCTACAGCAATAAAGACAAGAGTGTTTGCACAAAGAGAAACTAATAGGACAATGGAATGGAATAGAGGAGTAAAACGGGGTATTTTTCTCCAGAGGCAAATGCTCTGTTCCTACCCCAGCACCTGTGCCCCACTCAAACTCATACTCCCACACTAACTAGACTGTAAGCTTCATGCCCTGAGGGAAAGAGGCCATAGAAAATGCACCGAAATAAACTTGCAAAGTCCTGACCAGTGGAGCCCAGTTGGTTGGACATCGTCCCACAAAGCGAAAGGTCACTGGTTCAATTCCTGGTCAGGGCACAGGCCTGGGTTTCAGGCCAGATCCCAGTCAGGGTGTGTGCAAGAGGTGACCGATGGATGTTTCACACATTGATGTTTCTCTCCTTCACTTTATCCCTCCCTTCCCCTCTCTCTAAGAATAAATAAATAAAATCTTTAAAAATATATATATACAAAAAATAAAAAGGTTAGTTATTGCCTTTTAAGTTTTCCAATAATCAAAATCATGGCTATCAATACTAAATCATAAAATTGAGTATTGGAGCGATAGTCGTCTAGCTAAACTGCTCCATGCAGTACCCTCTCCAAACTCACTCAAAGAAAGAAAAAAAAATCAGCACTAAACAAGAAGAAAATAAGTCACATTTGGAGGGAAAGCAGAAGAGCTAACTGCTGCCCTGGCTGGTGCGGCTCAGTGGACTGGACGCTGGCCTGTGAACCGAAAGACTGCTGGTTGGATTCCTGGCCCAGCTCCATGCCTGGGTTGCAGGCCAGGTCCCCAGTTGAGCACCTGTGGGAGGTGCCAATCAACATTTCTATCACATGTCAATGTTTCTCTCCCTCTCTTTCTCCCTTCCCCTCTCTCCAAAAATAAATAAAATCTGTAAAAAAATTTTCTATTTAAAAATAAAAGAGTTAACTGCTGCTGAGGGTCTCTGAAGAGACAGTGAACGTGCTAAATTAGGATATGATAGAAGCCCCAGGAAAAAATGTACATGATCAAAGACGAAACCAGTACCCTACCTCTTGTCTAGTTACTTTAAGTAAGTTCCACAGCGTTGTTTTGACACTGCAGCATTAGAAATTGAAACAGAAATATCTGCACTGAGTAGGCAGATGGATCCTAAACTACTTCACAGATATCGTAGGGCCACAGGATTGAGCTAATGTTTGTCTGGTGTGATTGAAACCATTTGGAAAATGATCCCAAGAGCTGACAGACCTTCTTAGCCTGAGGTGCAATGTGAATTCGTTGAAGAGGTACTGGAGGGAAATGCAGACATCTCATCAGATGTCAGCAAGGAGGGTGATGTGGTAAGGACCAGAAAAGGACAGTGTGAATCTCAGTTCATACCAGCTGTGGACAGATGCCAATCAAGAATTAGATGTATCCCCCAAGGCTCTGACATGAGTTAAGTCCCTTGGAGCTTAGCTGCAATCCTGAGTAGAAGAGGAAAAAATGTTGCATTAAATCATTTAAAAACATAATGTCTGTGTACCTAAAAAATGACTAAAGTTCAGGGTTTGGGGGTGGGGGAGTGTGCACACACAACCCAGCAGAAGGAGAGCTTAAGACATGGCTTAAGTTCAGTTATGGAAAAGTACAGCCATTTCCCCACCCCCCTGAGTGTGTGAGTTGCAAGCCCACCGCTCATATAGCAACAACCAAGTTTTCAAGCAGGACTTGCTGGGTTGAGGAGCCTGGAGCAAGCTCTCTGCATGCAGTTCTTTCAACAGAAATTGCAAGGCCCTATAAAGTTAGGGAGACACTTATCAAATTATGCTCTGTGGAACACTAGTTACATAGAACATGAACTGATGTTAGGAGAGAAACAGAGCTGGAACGTTCCTTCGGAACCAGATTCTCAAAGCCATTCCTCTGTGAATGCTTAGTGCCGCTCCCCGAGCGAGAGACTGATCCGGCCCACGTGGCAGCGTTGGGATGTATGATCCCACTTCAAGAAAGGGCTTGCTCCTCATTTGCCGGGAGTGCTGCCCACGGGCACCCTGCAGCTGTAGCCCTCCGCGGGGATTCGCTCAGCTGCACGAACCACCTCACCTATGCACACCTCTTCACGGGGTTGCCTATCCAGTGATCTGTCCCTGCAAGGCACACGATTTTTCTCCTGCCCATCTCAGGACCACTCTGAAGGTTATTCCAGCTCCAGAGCTCTCCATGGTGTTGGCCCCGGCTGCTTGTTGGACCTGCATTACAAATCAGCTTCTCCCTTTACCCAACCAAGTGTTGGTCCCAAGAGCCCTACTTAATAAACTCTTTGCAGGTGAAATTACATCTCAGAGTCTGAATCCTGGAGAACCTAGTCTGAGATGTCCCTTTCCCCAATTCTATTTGCCCACCAAAGCCTTTCTTCACAGAGTACCTAACAAGCACAAGGTTTAAGAAACACATATTTGGATGCAGGTGTGAGAACTGGGTAAGTACTTGCATGGGGAGTGAGAAGGAGTGCCAGAGACTTGAACACGAGCCTGTGAATACCTGTGAAATTTGAAACCAACCCAATTTTGAGATATAATTTTTGAGGTCTAATTCTTCAAGTGCTATAGAATCCGTTATCTATTGAGGTAAATAGAGAAACTCTAAATATCACTTGATCTGCACAAATAAATTTTATTTTTCCTCTAAAAATGCTTACATTTCTAAGGTGTTGTCAGTGGTGCAAAAACCGAAATCATTTCTGTCTGACTTATGCAAATATTTTGCCCTCACAGTTATCTTTGGATATTTAGTGAAAGAAGAAAAGGGAAAAGCATAAGGAAGACCTTTGAAAATCAGTTTCCAAAAAATAAAAACTAGGCGGTAGGATATTTACAAAACTGAAAAATTTCAGAACTGGAAAATACCCCCCCCCAAAAGTCTAATGGGTTATAATACCCTTAACTTACTAAAATATTTGTGTTTGGGAAGCCAGTGACAAATATCATTTCAAGGTATAACTGTATTACCAAAAAACATGAAATAAATCTTTTTTACAAATGTTTGAAATAAGCGTTTTTGTATTTTAATACAAGTTTGAACCAAGGAGCTGGCTGGCTTAACAGAATAACACCTAAATGACCAGAGAGACTGAACTCAGGCTGCATGATCAGAACAGAGCAATTTCCAAATAAAAGGAGATTTGTACAGCCTCTGCTGATGTGGCTTGGGAGGAGCTTGCTTCAGCTCACTTGAATAAGCCACTGTCTATGGCTCACAAGGGTCCCGTTCTTAATGAGGTGGTGCATAGCAGCAGCACACGGTGAATCCGAATAGCAGATGGCAACACTGTTGAGGAGGCTGGCAGTCTGATGTCTAGCCACCGACTGGCAGCAATCATTATTAAACTGATTCATGTGCCCAGGGAAAAAGAGTCTTAGGACACGTGAGCGGTGAGAAGCAAATGGTCTGCTCTTGCTATCTTCTGTAGATACTACCTACGTTTTTAAAAATATTATTCCCCAAAGCAATCCACATAAAGAAATGGCACATCGTGTGAACTGGAGGCCTTATTTCTTTCCTATCTACTCATATATTTTCAAACATGATAGCTGTGATTTCTCTGTTTGGTGAATAGCTTTTATTCTAAGGAAATAGCTTCATAGCATTCACCCTATGGACTCACGGCAAATATCTAATGATAGGCAAGCACTTGCAGATGCTCCAAGTACAGGTTCTGTGTACCTGGTATTGTGAAGCTAATAACAACATATTCTGTCTCACATAATGAAGCAATGGCCTAAATTGCTTATGGTCTATCTACCTGAGGCAGGTAACTCAACCCTGGGTGAAAAGCTTGTTATTATCACACTTGGCTAGGAAAGCAGATAAAGACAGCCACTAGCTTTATAAACTGTTCTCATCTAAGGGCCTTTCACAAGGGAAAAAGTCTTGGTGAGATTCAATTTTTACAAATCTCTTTACAAATCAAAATGATAAGCAAGTAGCATTTTTTTTTCTATTCAAATATGGAAAAGATTTGTTTTTTGTAACCAATAAAGCCAATTTTCTATCTCTGTATATTAATAAAGAAGATTTAAGATGAGGCTTTAATGGAAAAATAAATCCTTGCTTCATTCACTTACAAAATACTTGCACTTAAATTAAAAACAAAGCAAAACAATCCTGGCTGTTCTCTAAATCTTCATTAAATTTGTTTTCTAAAATTAAGATATGAGATTTCTTTCATGTCATGTGCTTATCATAACACAGAGAAATCACTACAGTCAAATGCCAGGTATTCCCCGTATTGCAATCAGAGATTTTATTACATATTATTTTTGGCAATTATTTAATAGAAGCAAAATTTTAAACATTTTTAGAAGAAGTGCCACAATTTCTCCGAATGTATTATCTTTGACTCTAGCAATCTGAAAAACCAATTTAGACTGAAATATCATTTATAACCTCCTCCAGAGAGAGTTCCTGTGCCTTGTGTCAAACAGAAGGATGATTCTCTTGCAAGTTAGATACCTGAGCCCTGACCACAAAGCTCAAAGGGAAACTCACACACCATCTCTCAAATCTTTCAATACTCAGCCCTGGCTGGGTAGCTCAGTTAGTTAAGAGTATCATCCTGATACACCAAGGTCGTGGGTTCGATCCCCTGTCAGGGAACGTACAATAATCAACCAATGAGTGCCTGAATGTTTGGAACAGCAAATCAATGTTTCTCTCTCTCTCTCTTCCCTTCCTTTCTCTTTAAAATCAACTTTTAAAAACAAACTCTCAACATTCTCCCCAAACAAGAAATCAAATGTCAGAAGTCATCATGCACTTTAATACTTAAGGTAAGAAAACCCAATTCACTTAGTGGTTTACTCACATTTGCTGCTCTGTTGGTTATTCTACAAGAAATCAAAATAATTGTCACATATTAAAAGATGTCTTAAAATGGTGGCACATGAGTTCCTTAAAATAGCTGGAAACACTCAAAATATTGAACAAATTATCAGACCAATATAAGTTGTGTTTTTTATGCAAACATTATGAAATGCTGGATATTAAGAAAATAAGATAGAATGATAAATTTTTGTCCTTGAATATTAGGCCAGACTCAATGTTAAGAATAAAAAAAAAGCCAGTAATGGATAGGCTAGTTCAAAGATATATTCCCAGGCATTTTGATGTAATGGTAAACTAGAAGGTGCCTAAGTATATCGGTATCAGTAGTACAGATGCTCAATTTAAGTAAGCCAACCACTTTATCAAAAGATGAATAGTCTCTTTCAGAACATAAGAATTCTAGCAATCATGATCTAAAAGTGCATGTACCAAGTAGTAATTTTCTGTTCTCCTGCCTTTCACTAAAGCTGCCCTTATCAAAGACCCCGATGATACCCATCTTGCCAAAATTACAGTTTCATTTTCCAGCTCTCTCTAACTCTTGAAGGCACTTAATGCAATTGATCACTGCCACCGCCTTAAAACACGTTCTTGGCTTGTATTAAAGGCATCAGTGCACATGCCTGGGAGTCCTTCTCCTTTACTGTGGTCCATTGTCTCTTCAGCTCCTCACCAAAATCCTGATCTTTAACACCGGAATGTTCTTAGATATTCTCTTGTGTACATTCTGATATCCAAGTGAACTTGGGCATTCTGCTAGTACACTCTGCTGAGGGCAAGGACTGCATGTGTCTGATTAACTGTACAACGCTCAGTGCATCTTGAACACAAAGAGTTGTTGAAGGAATGAATGCAGACTGGAAAACATATCTAGTTGCAATAGATAAGTGTAAGTGCAATGATCATAGCCTGGAAATTCAAAAGTTTTGAACTATTATTTCACTGAAATAGGTATAAAGGTCATCATAATCCCCATCTTTCTACAATAGGAACTTGAAGCTCAGGTCGGTCAAGTAACTTGCCCAATGACATGCAGCTATTAAGTGTCAGAGTTAAGACTTGTGTTCTCGCTGTCCTAGTCCAAAGGCCACACTGCTAGCTCAGTGCGGTACTCACGGACGAGCCCAAGAGGAAACAAACAGGAACCCAGTCCAGCTTGCTCTCTGCAGGCCCTTTGCTACAAAGTTGATGGCTCTGATGACAGCAGGACGACCAATGCTATTTTTCTCACATGCAAAAGGAAGGGGACCTGTCTCCTCATCTAAAAGTGGAGATAAAAATACCTTCTATAGATCGTTACTTTTAGGCTAAAATAAGATCATGGATATGTAAATCACAATCCAAAAAAAATAGATAATTTCCATTCATTAATTATTATTACTGGGAGGTACTAAAAGAAGAGCTAAAATGGAGAGGCAGAAAGCCTCCTTACCAACAGGAACAGAGCAGAAGAGCAGGACGGAGAGTCAGGAAAGAGCTGGAAGCCCCCTCACTTACCTGGTTCTGTCAGTTGGGGACATGAAAGGAGAGAAAGGTAACGTTCTCCCATTCCCGGGTAAAACGTAAGGAACACCCACGACATGATTACAAAATTAAAATTTCATTAACTTAGCCATACTGTATATTTTTTAACAAGAAAGCAGACCACACGGACAAAAGTCTGCTGATGCTGTGAAACAGAACCCGCAATTCTGCACTTCATTTGCTTTGCACCTGTGTGGCTTTACCTTCCATTGACTCCAGAGACATCACAATTAGCAAACCCCAGGGATGACTGCAGATAAAGTAGGCAATGGATGTTAGGTTAATGAGGCAGCACAGAGGAAGGCAATCCTGTGACCTGCTGGTCTTCAGAATACTCGTATGCAGGTCTTTAAACTGTAATCAGGCAGCACAGTTAGGGATACTCCCCCAGCTCCTTTTTGCCACCGGGTTCCAGACTGTAATATTCAGTTATAATATAAAAGGGTGACCAGGGTGAACTTAAATCCTGGGACTTCACTTAAAAGTTTTCGTAAGGGCCCCTTTTTCCTTTGTTAGCAATATAGTCACCTGATCCCCATGAGGGAGACTAAGGCCTCACTGCAGACACCTAGGTTTCTTGGTCCTGTTTGTGTGGCCACTATGGACACCACACAAGACATTTAACTTAGTTAACCAAAAGTATTTGTGAACCCAGACAGTGAGTGAGGCAGGGCCTAGTGGGTAGCACTTTGGGGTCAGTCAGCTCAACCTTTAAACCTCAGTTCACAAACTTAGCAAATGTAAAACTCAGCCTCGGCCTAAATTTGCACATTATTTAAATAGATCTGGTCCCTCACGGGGCAGTTTTGGAGATCCATGATAATATACTTAAAGTGGTTATATTTCCTGGCATGGAGTCAGTTTTCAGTAAAGCATGGCTATTATTATTATTATAGTTTTTAATCATTGAAACATGATTGCAAAATTGGCTATAAGTTTATTTCCACTGATTTTTTAAATAAAAAAAGAGATGCATATATGTGTTTACATAAAACCTATACTAGGGATTTAAGAATCTGTGCAATGGTCACTTCCTAGTCCTCTTTTAACTTTAATTATTAATTATTAAAGGTCATTAATCAAAGAACATTAAGTGCATACTATGTACTAAGTCTAGGGTAGCATGAGTCTAAGGTCTAAGGAAAATACAAAAATAAGTATAATATAGACTCCACTCTAGAGACTATGTAAAGAATTAATAAAATACGTATCACAAAAGAGGCATAAATAAAATATGGGAATTCGGAATACATAGTTTTCTATGTGACAGAATCTGGGAAAGTACCTTGGAAAATCGTTATTTGATCTGAGCCTTAAAGTAAGTACAGAATTTAGATATGCAAAGATTGAGGAGGTAAGCAAATTAGTGTATGATTTGTGAATGATTCATTCATTTCAAAGTCTTCCCATTGCTGTAATTCCTGGAAATCGGCCCTTGTGGTGCCTATACTGCAGTCATAGCCAGCCAACCCAAAGGGAAACGAAATGATGTGAGCAAGAAACACGGAGTGGTCCGTGACAGCTGGAGGGAAGAGTGGCTGGTAATAAATTTGCAACCAGATCATGGAAAACTTTAAATGCCAAGGTATTTGGACTTTACTCAAGCCTTTTGGAAACAAATTTCAAAAACATTATTCCATACTAAAGTTAAAAGTAAAAGATAGATGTCTGCTCAAAGTACAAACTGACCCAAAGATTATGTTGTTAAAAGATAGTGAGTTATATTTAAAAATTTAAGAGTTTATTTAAACATTTATCAACTGGAAACAGGTAGCATCAAACCGGAAGTACTTAGGAGCACTCTGCTGACAGGGGCGTGGGAAGACTTACCCACAGGGTGGAAGCAAAGAAAGGAAACTACTGGCTTCGCTGTGGTTTAAAGCCTAGGGGGCTGTTTGTGACTGGTCGTCCTTAGCGTTTGATTTCACAACCAGGAGGCTATTACAAGCTTAGATTTTGGTGCTTACATAGGCCGCCACAGGGCATTAGAGCCACCTCAGTCTAATGGTCTCCTTGTTTAATTAATGTAACAACGTGCCTATTGTTAAGGCTGGTTGAATGGCATCTACAGTTCTTTCTAGCAGAGTTTGAAATGTGTCTCACTGAAGGGAGCCTAGAAACAGGGATGTGACTTCAACAGGTCAGGGGTGATGTAATGAGGACTTAACCTGAGGCAGAAAGAGAGAAATGGGAGACACTGTGGTAATGCTTCATGACTCTTCATAACGCTATTCTGCCCCCTACCAAGACAGGGGACTTGGTTAGATAAAATAATTCAAATCCATGTGTCTCTCAACATTTGTGCTTACAAAGGCACAAACATTTCCATTTTAAAATTACACATGAAATATGTAACAAGGTGATTGAAAAGTCAGTTAATCTGGCAGACTCTCGTGGAAGCCAGAACTGTGCCAGAGAGCAGCCTCCCAAACTTTCCCATTCTGACACTGTCTGTCTGCCTTTCTCCTGTCTGTCTGTCTGTCCGCCTGCATGCTGCCAGTGTGTTCCTCAAGGATTCTCAGTCAACTCCCCTTGAAGTCTACATCAGGTGACAAGTACTGAACCCGTTACGGCTACGACCAGCAAGGCACATCCTGCTAACTTGCAATCTGGCCTACATTTGTGCGATGACATTTCCTTGCAACGGCTAATATTATCTCTATGAGAAAAGGCCTTATGTGTGACTTTTCATTATAAACATATCCACTGGGTACATAACATTATTCAAGCCAACATGAAAGCCTGCAGAACAAGTAAACATCTGAAAGGGCAGCAAGACAAGATAAATGTTTCCTAATAGAAGCATGGGAATACACTTCATTATCTGTGAAAAGTAGAGAGGTTATCCTAAGAGACACAGAAGGTTAAAAAATACCATGAGAGAGACACTCACACACAACCATAGATAAATATGTTAACAGAGATATATAAATACCAGATTCATCATATTGGCATTCCCCGGTGCCTGCTCATTTCCACCCCACTTCCACTCCACTCTAATTATTCAGCTACTTATAAAACCAGAGACCCGGGAAGCACACTTCACCTGTCCTTTTTCCTAATCTTTCATACCTAATTATTTAAATTGTTTTGGTTATATTCTACTAACCAAATTTCTTGCCTATACCTAATGTCAACCAACGGTTATTTTCTCTTTCTGGTATAGAATAAAGTACAAGCTCCATTTCCAGGCAAAAAGGCCTAAGACATAGCCCTTCACTGTGGGTGAGCTCCAACCAGAAGGGTTGAGGATCATTTCTTCAGTGAAGCCTATGGTACGTCCTGCTGCTCAAGCATACCTTCTTAAAGCACTTATTATTGCTTCTAAATATTTTCTGCAGCTTACTTATCTCTGTCACTAGACATAATGAAGTTTTGGAAATCAGAACTGTTGTCTCATCTATGGCAGTGAGCATGAAAACCATGGAGCACACACACATGCACGCACACGAACACACAGCGTACCATCAAAGTTGTCGTTAGCATCACTTTGCTGTTCCAGGAGATTTCTGCCCAAGAAGATAACATTTCAGATTGCTATACTGTCTATCCCTGGAATTTCTCTAAAATCCACCAACTCAACAAGAAAATGTAAGTCAATAACTCACACACTGTGGACATAACAAACATTCAGACCTGTAAGGAGTTTTTATAAGAGTTTATCTGAGCACAAACTGATAACAATTGCCTGGAAACTAGATCTCAGATTCTCCAGAGAATGACAATATCAGAGTTTCTTTTAGGCATTTGAAATTAAGGAGGGGACAGAAAGATGAGCATAGAAAGGTGGGAGAAAGCAAGGCAGGGAAATGTCTGTGATTGGACAGCCTAATTAACAAGATTATGCTTTCCCTGGAGGGTGGTGACACCCGGGAGGGGTCTGAAGAATCACCGCTGGCGTTTCTAAGGTGCATTAACCTAGATACACAGGAACGAGGGGCAGGGCTTGCTTGTGGCAAAGACAAACCTTTCATAGGCCGAGGCTGGGACTATATCCCAGGACCTGCCCGGTGAGAAACTTATGACCAGATCATCCTGTGAGGTTAGTGTTGATAAGAGCCCTTTCTTTGCTCAAAAGTGTCGACAATTCTTCCCAACTGTTTCAGTTAGTTTGGGCTGCTATAACAAAACACCATAAACTGGGTGGCTTATAAACAACCGAAATTTATTTCTCACAGTTCTAGAGGCTGGAAGTCCAAGATCAGGGTGCTAGCATGGCTGAGTTCTGGTGAGCGCCCTTTGCCAGGTTGCAGAATGTTGATTTCTTGTTGTGTCGCTGCAGGGCAGAGAGCAGAACAGGACGGCAAGTGTCCACTCTAAGGGCATCGATCCCATTCATGAGGGCTCTACAGTCACGACCTCGTCTAGTTCTAATCACCTCTCAAACACCACCACCCTGGGGGTAGGGCTTCAACATATGCATTTTGGGGGACACACACATTGAGTCTATAACATCAGCTATGTCAGTAGCTATATGTAAACGGGCCAGGCTTCAATGAAAAGGCAAAGACTGAATCTTTAAAAAAACAAAACAAACAAGATCCAGCTACATGCTATTTATAAGAGACATACCTTAAATATAAGGACACAGAAAAAATAAAAAATAAAAATAATGTAAAAAATTATACCATGCAAAATCTAAATAGCAGCTAGTACCGCTTTATTAGTGCCGAGCAAAGTAAACTTGAAGTACAGGCACACCTCGAGTTACTGCTCTTCACGTCATTGCATGTCTGAGATATTGTGTTTCTCACGGATCGAAAATTTGTATCATTTTCAATCCGGAGACTAGACCCGCCACCACCAAAAAGATTCCTTCCTGAAGGCTCAGATGGTAGTTAGCATTTTTTAGCAATGAGTTATCTCTTAGTTAAGGGATGTACATTTTTTTAGACATAACACTAGTGCACACTTAACAGACTACAGTATAGTATAAACATAAATTTTATACACGCAAGGAAACAAAAAAATTCATGTGGCCCACTTTATTGCAACGTTAATTTATTTCAGTGGTCTGGGACTGAACATGCAACATCTTTGAGGTACTCCGGTATTACTGGAAAATAGAGTAATGTTTCAAAATGATAAGGGAGTCCATTAAATAGGAAGATAAAGCATTCCTAAACCTGTGCCACCTAACATATAAAGGCAAAACAGACAAATCCACAATCATTTTTGGAAATGTTATAATTACTAACAGGATAAGGAGACAAAAAATCAGTAAGAATATAGAAGATTTATACAATGGTTTATACAATAAACCACCTTAACCTAATTGACAACCCTCCAACCAACAACTGCAAAACACGGTATTTTTCAAATGCACTTAGACATTTTTCAAAATACACCAAACCAAACCTGTAAACATTTCAAAGTTGAAATTATAGAGTATGTTCCCTGCCCAGAGTAAAATTAAACTAAACAATAGTGACATAAAGATAACTAGAAAAATCCTAAATGTTTGGAAATAAAGAAATACACTTCTACATAACCTACGAGTAACAGAAAAAAATTGCAAAGGAAAAGAAATAACATGTGCTCTTACAAAATCACTTTCATAAGCTGATGTGCTTTTGAATTACTCATTTCATAAAACGGCTTTTTGGGAAAACTTTAGAGGAAGTTTATGGGCTTACTCCATTTCCCCAATCTATCATAGACCTTTTTTCCAACTACAATTCCAGCAGTTATGAGACTTATATTTGTTAAGAACTTTGAAGGGTCTGATATTTTACTGAACTTGGTATCTAGCAAGTTCACCTACCTCAGTTTTAACAGTGCACATTGAAGATTCCTGAGTCGGAATCAAAGGACTTTTTCACAATACGGTGGCAGTCTGAGCTTCAAGTTCATGATGGTTCTCTGTCTTCTAAATTTCACGGGGGTGACATGGAGCGTCTCAAGCGCATGCAGCTCACTGGGATCACCAACTCCCTGGTGTGCCCCAAACGGACAGGTTCCTGGTATTCAGGACTTTATGCTATAATCAGGAAAAGTCTTGGGCAAATGAAGACAAAGCGATCACCTGGTGCACGCAGAATTTGTATCACAGCTGCAATGCCCTGAGCTTAGGAAACAGCAAGCTTATAAAAGAAGACTGCCAGCAAGTCTGCCCAAACTTAGCTCCAGAAAGAGACATTGCTTTGTAATCCTGGATGGCAAATAAATCTGCTCTTTGCCTCAGAGAGAGATGCTATCTTTACCTTCCAAAGCTGTTTGCCATACAAATATACTTGAAAATATATTTTAGAACAGAAGCTGCCAGTGTATCTGCTCAGAAGATATGTGGAAATGCAAGATATCTGTAGATAATTGTCTCCAAAGAATATCCTTATAAAATTACAATACAATTATACTACATATCTAATACTAACCTTCCTCTTAGCTTTGAAAATGAGAAGTGCACACTCTCTATTTTCATCAGGCTTCCTTTGCAGTGGTATTAGTAGTGGTCTGTTCTGCTTTTTGGAGTTACCCAAAAAACCCAATAGAAGATGTTTGTTCTCTCTATTTTTTTCTTTAAGTTTTTGACCTAGGCACCTACGTATACTGGAAAAGATTACCCATCTCTCAAGAATGAGTTGCTGTTTTATCTCAGTAGCAAAGACTTGATAAAAAATATAATAATAAAACAAAATATTTTTTGTTTTTATTATCCAAGGATATATTTAGTTAAGTCCACCTCTTGTCATGTACTATATGAGATCGGGGCCCAAGAAGCGCAAGAAAATTTAGGAGTGGGGAGAGCAAATCAGAACACAAAACCAAAAACAACTGTATCCGTTTTGGTAAAGGAAGTGTGTGCTGGGGGACTGAACACACCCGGACTTTATGGAGATTTGTACAAATGATTTCCCTGGACTTCATTAGCATACAAGTGGTTCATATTAGCAATCTCAATTTTATTGGCTGTTTCCTCCACCCAGGAAAATTTCTGGGAGCTCTTACAGGACGTTCCACAAGCGCTCACCTAGTCCTTCTGTGATCCACCAGTTACCGAGGGCTCCATCGTGTTCCACCAGGTCTATGGGACATCGGGCCTCTCACCACACCGAGGCCAGGCCCATTAAATACGAGCCTCATCATATTCTGTCACTGCATTAGTTTTCTATTGCTGCACAGCTAATTACCATAAAGGCAGTGACTTAAAACAAGACAAATTATTCACCTCAAACATCTGTAGCTCCCAAATCTGTCATGGCTCAACCGAGTTCTCTATTTAGGGTCTCACAGGCTAAAAACAAAGACGTTCCCTGGGCTGGGCTTTTATCTAGAAGCCCCAGGAAAGAATCTGTTTCCAAACTCATCCAGGTCATTGGCCAAAGATGGACTGAGGCCCAAGTTTCTTTGTTAGCTGTCAACGAGGGGCCACTTAGACTCCCCAGCACGAGGCCCGCTCCCTCTTCAATCCAGCAGTGGTGCATCAATACCCCACCTTGTGTTTGAATCTCTGACTTCCTCTTCTGCTCCTACCTACAGAAATTCACCTCATAGGGCCAGGCCCACCTGGATAATCTCCCTACTTTAAGTTCAACTGACTTGGGACTTCAACCTTACCTAACCCCTTCAAAGAAGTAGCTAGATTAGTGCTCAGATAAGTAGTCATGGGTGAGAAATCTGGAGGGCGTGGGCAAGGGTTGAGGGGCATTTTCAGAATCCTGCCTATCACAGTCACCACGGGGCGGAGCTCTCCCCTCTGCTGCCACCTGCTTGACACAGCTCCAGTGCTGCATGGCTTGTGCGCCTATACTTGAGTTTTTAGAAAAATCAGGTTTTTTTAAGTACAAACCTATAGCTCGCCACAGGATTTAAATCTGAATCCAATAGGATTTTGGCTACAATTTAAATGAAAGCAAAACTTTTTTAAAAACACATTTGTTTATTTTTTAGAGAGAGGCAGAGGGAGAGAGAGAGGGAGAAAATCAGTTACCTCTCTAATGTGCTCCGACCGTGGGTCCGAACCCGCAACCCGGGTGTTTGCCTTAACTGGGAATCGAGCCAGTGACCTTTCGCTCTGTCAGACAACACCCGACCAACCGAGCCACACCGGTCAGGGCTGAAAGTGAAACTTTTTGATGTCGGTCAGAATAGCCCATCCACCTAAACAACTAAGGCTTTGTTTACGGGATCAAAATACTCTCAGCACAAATGTTTTCTCAAAAATCTCCTTAGCCCATCAGAAAAGCAAGTCTTTGTGGAGATGGCCTTGCCAGTCCATCAGGCATGTCCAGACAGGTCTGAATTCTAGTTGCGTCCACGGCCTGTTCTGCCGCCACATTTACTTATTACTGACATGGAATCTCTGAGCTCTGTGCCTGCCAGAGCGCTGGGCACCCTGAGCTGCTACTCTCTGTGGAACAGAGAGGCTGTGTTTCTTGTTGAGCAGCTAAATGTATGACTTGCAGTTTGAGACAAACGGGGATTTAGGATTCGCTAGTTTAGATGCTTCTTCAAAGGGTAAGCCTCAGAGTCTTTGTGCTTGGAAGGGCTCTGAGGGCAAACTAACAATTAATTGAACATATTTCCAGGAAAGATAAGGAGAGACAGAAATAGGGTTGTTCCTGCAACAAGGCCTGAACTGAGTAAAAAATTAGACCTCATTTTTCTAAGCATACAATAGAGAATAACAAAATCTAACCAAGAACAGAGTGAGCATTGTGGGAAGGAATGATTGTGTCCTTTCTTTCACTTTTTCTATCCAGTTTGCTCTACGCACACAGACTGCCCCACTGTGAGCCCCGGCTGAATGGTAAAGGGGGCAGACAGAAAAGCGAGGGAGAGAGCAAAAGGCCACCAACCAATCTTTGATTTTTCCAACTTTGCTTGTAAACAGGTGTCAGGTAAGATCATCCTTGGCAAAATGTAACTCCAAAAAGCAGGACAGACTACTACTTGGCAAGTTATGTAATATGTGTCCTGTTATATTTTTATTTTCAAAGTCTAAGATCCACAAAATTCCATTCATTGTCTGTCTGACCAAAAAAAAAAATCTGTTATGGGCCTTGACTTCTGAAGAAAAGAGGGAAAATAGCAAAGTGGATTGGTCCATTTGTTGTGAAAGCCTTCGTTGTCCAGGAAGATGGATGATTCTGAACAGCATCAAAAATTTTCCCTTTTATTTGACTTGTAGCCAAAACCCCAGTGGTCATTTGGTCAATTTTTCTTTTATGGAGCTGTTCTATTAAACCAACCAGTCAACAGTTGGTAAAATAAACCAGCAAAGACAACAGGTAATTTAATTTCAGAATTTTATTTTGCTTTTATGAGTCTCAAGATTATTTATGTGTAGGGTCTACTCACCCCCAAAATTAATGAAAAGCTCTGTGCAAGAACCAGGTTACGTGTTTATGCTCCGGCCAAAAAAATGATAAAATCTCCTGCATTTTATTTCTAACTCCATGTCTCAAATCAAAAAATAAAATAAAATAGACGAATACACAGCGAAAAGGAAAGGCTATTTTCTGTCTGTGTATAATTAAGGTAAAAAATGGGCTTTCACAACAAGGAAATTCAAATCAAATCTAAATATTGGCAGACAAGTATAGAAATATATGTAAATTCTTTCTCTATATAAATCCTTTCAATAATTATGCTTAGCTGTGGGTTCCAAATAACATATGCTAGCATTATAATTCAGGTAGAATGAGAAATAACCTCAGCCACTTAAGTCGTGGCTTCTGTTGACCATAAATAAAGACGTACATAGTGCTATAAAGTGTGGTTTCTGGAAACTACAGACAGATTTTGGACGTGATGGTGTGGTGGAGGAAGACACTATCCTTTAGCTCAAAGGTCTTTCCACTGGTCTGATAACTAAATCTACATGAAAAGATTAACAAGAGAAAATAAGCAAATTCAATTACATATGTACATTAGAAACTCCAGATGCGTGAGTGAGTCGGGCCCTACACACCTGAGAGGTTCGGGGACGGAGAGTTGAAATGAGTTATGTGTGGCGTTCTGAGCTAAGGATGAGGTAAAGCACCTCGGAGCTTCAGACAGGGGACCAGAGGTAAGAAAGCAGACGTTCAGTGATTAATAGCTGTCCTACCTTATAGACAGGTTGAAAATGTTATTTCTAATCACCTCTATTATGGCAAGGTCCCTAGTTTAAGTTCTTCTACATAGTTAAGGGGTAGGGTGGGGGGCAGAAGTTTCTCTTGAGTCTGAAGGGTCTCAGTTGCCTTTAACTCAAAATAATTCACATACTACACAGGAAAATGTTGGGGTGACTCGTTCTGGGCCTCTATAACGGTAAATGTTGAGATTTGAAGTCAAGTAGGCTCAAGTTGATGCTTAATTCTGCCCGTTTTGACTGGGTGGCCCTAAGAAAGTTGCGTTCTAAAGTAATGTGACAGAGACTGAGGAGATGTTCCCTAAACCAATTTCTCACTCCTGGGCCAATGGCTGAAGCGCACTCCCCAGCAGCTGCGCATCTTGAGGGCCGTGTGACCTGTCTCTCCAGCGGAACGTAAGTAAAAGTGACGTGTCTCGTTCAGTCCAAGCGGTTTCTTTCTCCCATACAACTCATGTACTACAACCGCTGTCTTTGCTTCCAACCTCACGTTGCAATTGTTTTCCTAAAGAATGTACTATTCAATGTAATATTTAACTCTTTAAAAATTTAAAATGGCCTCCAGTGTTCTTAAAGTTACCCTGCAAGACGAATGAGATTGAAATTGTTAAAATTTCCACTGGGGGAAAAAATGAAAAAGGAATGAATCCTAAACCAAGTGGGGCACAGGAACAGCAGGGTAAACCAGGACTTCTCTGGTAAAACCAGAACAATATGTAAAACCTGACTGGAAAACCAGCAAGAAAGATAAACAGATATCGGTTTCCTGTACTGAGGTCAACCCTCCTCAGAACTGGAAGATACCACGTTTCTAATGGTGAAACATTAGAAGCAAAAGGCAGGGAGCATAAATTACAACAAAGCAAATGATAATTTCACGTCAAACCACTGTTGATATGGGATATATGCTGTCTTCCAGTTTCGAGGCCATCCCTCTTTTTCATCTTAAGAAATGAGTAAATTTCCTATTTCTAGCATTGTGCCTCCATTTATCTCCCGAGGGAAACAAAGCTGCTAAATAAGATTCCATCCAAATAGGCAGGGGGAAAACATCTATCTGAGAAGTGCATTTATACCCACCCCACAAAATAACCAGAGACGTGTTTTGGAGGAAACATCCTAACACTGAATTCACTCCTGTTGAATCAAAGCTTCCGCAGGAGGAAACATATGGCCACATTTGGGAACCAGTTGCAAGTTAAAGAAAAAAGACATTTAGTGACAAGTGCCGTTTCTTTAACCTTTCTGGGCGAAAAAAATCCAAGTGGAAAGCAGTTCTCCCAGTTGAGATTCAAGAGTCCTTTCGTCTGTCACGTGCTCAGTCCTTCCCTGAGGTTAGCAGGACACGCTCACCAGTGCCCTCAAGAAGACCCACACCCACACTGCCTACAGTGGTTCCTTAGCTTCACAGAGCCAAGTCAGAGAGAAAAGGATAGGTTCTAATTATCCACTGAAGTTATCCTGAAGATTTCCTATTTTCCAGAGTTTCTATCTCCTCAATATGTAATCAGAGTTGAGATTATTTTTCTTGAGAACCACAAGAGGGAGTATTCTTACTTCTTTGTCACAGTCTGTCTCTGACACACAACAGATACTGTCCTTATGTTTGTCTAAAAACGATAAGGCATATTATTAAACACTAGGCAAGCTCCTTTTCTCCTCATCTAAAATCCAAGTGATTATCTGCTGTCTTTTGTTGATTCATATTCAGTATATCCTCAATATTTTCTTGTCCCCTCATGGTAAAGGAGAAAGCAGGCAGTTTTTCATGCTGGTTCTTTCTCTTGTGTTTATTATCCTGGGATTGTGAAAAAAAACTTTCTCCCTCAAATTGTGTTCAGCAGGTATAACATAGCAATGGGCAATTCTCCCTAACTGCAAATAAAGCAATCAGTTACCTAAAAATAATGATACCTCTGCTTTGAGCTCACCTCTTCCCCAGTCCCTAAATGGATAAAAGCAAACCACAAACATGATTCTGCTAATTACCATATCATCACATATCTGCCTATAACATACAGAGATGATAACTAATACTTTCTTCAATGACCCTAGTGTAGTGAAAATCAAAAAGTACAGGTCTCATGTAAGAAATGAACACCAACTGTTAAAATAAGCAACCCAAAACATACACACACACACACACACACACACACACACACACACCACTTACTTCTCACTCAGGTCGCTGATAGGAGTTAGATGACTGGCCAGGGCTGCTCTCTTCCAGGCGATGATTCAAGGATTCAAGTTCTTTCCATTGCATGACTCCCATCATCTTTCCATTGAGTTCTCTCTTGGCTGATGAACAAAGAGTGGGGTAATTTTAGGGGTCAGAGCTGAAAGTTGTATACTTTACCTCTGTCCCCTAGCCATTGTCTCAAACTCAGACAGCCAATTAAAATGCAAAGGAATTTGGAAAGTGAGATTTCCTTATGCCTGGAAAGAGGATACAGATTTACTGAACCTCTAGACCTGGGTTTGTGTTGTTGTTGTTTTAACAAGGGGCTCGTGGTGAGACAGGACAGTTAGAAGCTGGGAAAATTCCTTGGCAAGTGGAATAGGGAAACTGAGACAGATAGCCGGACACAATGACTGAGCAATTTACAGCCAGGTGCAGGTAGATGGTCAGCAGGCCTGGAAGGCCTCCAGTGTCTGGCAAGAGCAAAACTGGGAAAACAAGGACCTCACTCCCAGCATAACCTGTTGTCCCCTAGCCTTTCCTTCCTGGTGATAATATCTAAGATACAACATTGAGGCTGCAGTTATATTTTAGCTCCAGGCCCAGAAAAGCAACAAAACCAGGTGGGCAATGGCCAGAACCAACTACAATGACTAAAAATCCTTCTGCCCTATCACTAACCAATCACAGCTGGAGAACTGATGAATATTCTACTGAAACCCTCCCCTAAGACTTCCCCTAAGATTCCCACCTGCAAGAGAGAGATGAGAGCCTCAAGACAAAGGGCGTAGTGCACATGCTCTCTCTCTGGGGAGTAGCCCTCACCATTTCCTTCTTCTTCCTCTACTTCTTTCTTCACAGGCACCTGTCTCCTAAACTCTAAGGCAATGTGCAGCTTGTCCCAGGCTAATCTTCTGAATCTGTCCCGAAAGCCCCCTTTTCTCTGACTTCCCAGTGAGCTAAGGCAGCCAGCCTAGGCTCTTCTATTGCTCCTTCTGTGCTAAGTCTTTCCTTGTTTCACCAACCCCAGCTTTAATAAACAGATCTTCATAGTCACCTGGACTTGTGTTGTGAAATCTTTCCTACATGAAGTCACGAACCCACACACTGCAGCTGGCCCTAGGCAGGGCCACTCAGAGCCAGGTCCCTCTCTGGTAACAGTGGGTTGCCAAAAGGACTGTTAGCGTGGATGAAAAATGAATTACATCCTATCCAACAAATGAAACATAGCATATCCTTCAATTATAAATGTAGGTGTAACAGATGTTTGTAATGCCCAAAGCCACATCCCACTCACTCAGTCCATTTTATTGCAATTCAGCTGAGGTAAATAATTCCATGATGTTGTCCGTGCCTCTTCCCAAATATGACATCTCTCTGCTTTTCTGCCTCAAGCTTTTTCTGAAGTCTTGGAAGTCAATCAGGAGATGCTTAGTAGACGCAGAAAGTGTTAACAACCAAGGACACAAACTTCAGACAGTGCTAGTGATGTACAGTAGTTTTTATGTAAATTGACTATCCGCATGTCCTTTAGCAAAACGATTCTAAATATTCTACAAGATTCTTCCAGAATGCACAAGTGGAATTAAGTACCAATTGTTCTCAGCCACAGCCTGCAAAATAATATACCATTTGTTGGCTTTCCTCCCTTTCCTGTCTCATTCTCTCCACTCTCACTTCTGTTTCCTGGGATTATCTCCTAAATAAACAACCTGTACTGAGTCATTGTCTCAGGCTCTGCTTTCATGAAAACCTAATTTAAGAGTTGAAATGGGTAGAGGTTCTAGAAAACAGCCCCTCAGGATAGGAGTTTGAAACTGGATTACCCAGCAAATAGCAACCACTGCCTAGGGCTGTGTGGGAGAAAGGTCAGCTCCTAGCTTGCTGGAGCACTACGGTGACTAATACTCCCATCTATGGTGCATTGGAATGAGGTGCAGGTGATAGGCAAAACGTTAACATGTGCAGTATCTCTAGTACTCAAATGGTATTGCGGCAGACGTAATTAAAAGAGTGGAAAGCATTGGTGGATGGATTTTGTTAAGGCCTTAGAAGCCTTGAAGAAGAGCTGTTTTTTATTTACAGTCTCTTCAAGGTGTGAGGCTTTCGTTAGCACTCTACTTGAGATTCCAAAGCAGTCGCTACAGGTTTTAGGTTTTATGTTAACAGCAGCACTTCCTGATACCAAATCCCCAAATCTATTCCACTTATCTATTTCATGTAAAAAATGATCCTAAATATAAAGGCTTATAACAACAACATAGGACTTCTGGCCAAGATGGAGGTGTAGGTAGATACACTTTGCCTTCTCGCACAACCAAAAGAAGGACAACAAATTTAAAAACAAAAAATGACCAGAACTGCCAGAAAATTGTACTGTATGGAAATCCAACAATCAAGGAGTTAGAGAAGAAACACTTATTCAGACTGGTAGGAGGAGTAGAGATGAGCAGCTGGCATGAGGAGGACTCACAGCAAGGTGGTCCCACATTTGTGTGTGGATAAACCAGGAGAAACAATTGGGAATCAAGGTAGACCCCACAACCCAGGGTTCCAGCATGAGGAAATAAAGCCTCAAAATCTCTGGCTGTAAAAACCTGTGGGGGTTGTAGTGGTGGAAGACACTCCCAATTCACAAGAGAGTTCTTTGGAGAGAACCACATGGTCCTAGAATGTACACAAACCCAACCCAGGACTCAGCACCACAAGGGCCCAATTTGCTCATGGGTAGTGGAAGAAGTGACTGAAAGCCTGCCAAGAGCTGATCAAGTAGCATTGTTCCCTCTCATACCCCTCCCTCACATAGCGCACCAAAATTCAGTGACCTTGGGTTGCCCCACCCTGACAAATACCTAAGGCTTTGCCCCTTACAATGTAATAGGTGTGCCAAGACAAAAATATATGGCCCAAATGAAAGAACAGATCAAAGCTCTAAAAATAGAACTAAGCAATGAAGAGATAGCCAACCTATCAGATGCACAGTACAAAACACTGGCAATTGGGTTGCTCACAGAAATGGTTGAATATGGTCACAAAATAGAGGAAGAAGTGAAGGCTATGCAAAGTGAAATAAAGGAAAATGGACAGGGAACCAACAGTGATGGGAAGGAAACCAGGAATCAAATCAACAATTTAGAATAAAAGGAAGAAATAAACATTCAACCAGAACACAATGAAGAAACAAGAATTAAAAAAAAAAAAAATGAGGAGAGGCTTAAGAACCTCTGAGACAACTTTAAATGTTCCAACATCTAAATAATAGGGGTGCCAAAAGGAGAAGAGGAAGAACAAGAAATTGAAAACTTATTTGAAAAAAAATAATGAATGAGAACTTCCCCAATCTGGCAAAGGAAATAGGCTTCCATGAAGTCCAGGAAGCTCAGAGAGTCCCAAAGAAGTTGGACCCAAGGAAGTACACACTAAGGCACATCATAATTACATTATCCAAGATCAAGATAAGGAGAGAATCTTTTTTTTATTTATTTTAAAAAATTTTTATTTTTATTTTTATTTTTATTTTTAATATATTTTATTGATTATACTATTACAGTTATCCCATCTCCTCCCCCCACCCACCTCCCTGCACACCCCTTCCCCCGACACTCCCCCTCTTTAGTTCATGTCCATGGGTCATATATATGAGTTCTTTGGCTTCTACATTTCCTATACTATTCTTAACCTCCCCCTGTCTAT